>JANAVB010027598.1:18926832-19087674 GCA_029216955.1 Iris pallida
GGTTTCCATCGAGGAGTTTGCCAATTTCATTCTCTCTACAGGTCTGGTAGAGCTTCAATATTCGGGTAGCTGCTTCACATGGATCAAATCTAAGCAGGATGGCCGTCGGGGATCCAGATTGGATCGAGTCCTGGTTGATAATGCCTGGTTAGATATAGCGCCGCTATCTTCGGTTGAGCACTTAAATCGAGCTGAATCAGACCACGCTCCATTGCTGACCAAATTCAAATCGAATGTGGCAGTAGGCAAAAAGCAGTTTAGATTCTTGGATTTTTGGGTCAAACATGAAGGATTTAAAGCTTTAATAGAACAAGCCTGGTTCTCTATTGATCATAGACTTGCTATTACGCGGGTAGCTCTTCGACTTGAGGCTTGCAGAAAGGTTCTTTCAACCTGGAGTCGGGTCACGTATGGAGATATATTCCAACAGGTGAAATCTGCGGAAGATGATGTCTTGGCAGCAGAGATTCTCCATGAACAGCACAACACTATGGAGAGCCATCAACAGTTATCCAGGGCGACCGCAATCCTTAAGCAACGGGTTAGTATAGAGGAGGCTTATTGGAAACAGAAGTCTAGAATGAAATGGGATCTGCAAGGTGATAAAAACACTGCATATTTTCATGGGTGTGTGACAAATCGAAAACGGTCATTACAAATTCATTCTATCACTAAGGAAGATGGGACTATTTTGAACGATAAACTTGAGATACATGCCTATGCCAAAGAGTTTTACTCTCAACTATATCAGAGAGGCACCATCCATGAGGACCTGGAGTTGATCGAGAACATACCTTCCCTGGTGACAGAGGAGGAGAATGATAAGCTAATTGCCCCTCCTTCTTCGGAAGAAATTTTGGAGGCCATCAAATCGCTCGACAAAAATAGCACGCCAGGGCCAGATGGGTTCACTCCTCTGTTTTTCCTTACATGCTGGGATATCATTGGTCAGGACATGACTGAGGCTATGGGACTCTTTGTGGATGGCTTTGCATTGCCCCGCTTATTCACCAATACTTCACTGGTTCTGATACCGAAGGTGAAGCAGGCCAAATATCTCGGAGAGTATCGGCCAATCAGTTTATGCTCGGTGATGAACAAGGTAATTTCTAAACTCTTGTCTCGTCGATTAGCTCCTCTGCTGCCACGTCTTATTTCACCCGAACAGAGCGGGTTTGTTCAAGGTAGAGAAATTGTCGACAATATTCTCCTAGCACAGAAAATGATGGCTCGTATGAACAAGAAGAATAGAGGTGGGAATGTGGCTATTAAACTAGATATGATGAAGGCCTATGATAGGGTCGATTGGAGATTTCTACTGAAAGTGCTTCGAAAATTTAGGTTTCATAATAAATGGGTTGACATGATGTTGCGACTTGTCAACAATGTCTGGTATGCGCCTCTTATCAATGGAGAGTCGACAGAGTATTTCCAGGCTTTTCGTGGAGTTCGGCAGGGTGATCCACTATCTCCTGCTCTGTTTATTCTTGCAGCGGAGGTTCTATCGCGAAGTTTGAAGCATCTACCACAGTCTGATGGATTCACTACTTTCATTTCTCCTCGAGGTTGTCCTCCAATTACTCATTTGGCTTACGCAGATGATTTTCTGCTATTCTCAGCTGGAGATGTTCGATCTGTCGCTAAGATTACCGAGTTATTAACGCGATATGAGCAAGCTTCCGGGCAGTTGATCAATAAGGCTAAGTCATCTATCTTTATGTCAACAGCAATTCTTCAGGAAAGAGGCTCTGAACTGGCTCAAAGAACAGGCTTTAGTATTGGCTCACCGCCATTTACTTACCTAGGGTGTCCTCTTATGGCAGGAAGACGTAATGGGGGCATGTACGAGGAGCTACTCAATCGTATTCGGAGCAAGGTTGAAGGTTGGCACAACAAAATTCTTTCACCTGGTGGGAAGCTTGTGTTAATTAAATCAGTTCTCACGTCCATCCCTGTGTATACGTTAGCGGCTTGTAATCCCCCCATTGCGGTTTTGCATCGACTGGAGGCTATGTTCTCTAGTTTTTTCTGGGGTAGTCAAGATGGTGTTGTGAAGAAGACATGGCTTGGTTGGGATCGAATTGCTAGAACTAAACAAGAAGGGGGGCTAGGGGTTAAAAGACTGGAGGATATGATGCATGCTTTCACTATAAAGCTGTGGTGGAAATTTTTGACTCAAGAGAGCTTATGGACAACATTCTTCAAAGCCAAATACTGTACTCATACTAGTCCTTCTAATGTAGTGCTTACATCTAATGCTTCCCATGTTTGGAAGAGATTGATTGCGGGAAGAGGAATGGCTCAACATAGAATCAACTATGTTAATGATATCTGGAGTTGGGGCCATAATCAGTCGGGCAAGTTCACACTAGCATCTGCTTGGGACATAGCAAGGGTACACAGGCCAATCCTATCAAACTTTACTCATATCTGGAGTACCTGTATACCAATCAAATGGTCGGTATTACTTTGGAGAATTCTGCACAACAAGTTACCTACTGATGACAATATTACCCGTCTTGGGTATAGCTTGGCTTCCAAATGTTACTATTGTGATGACAGTCATTCCGAGTCATTGGAACACTTGATGAATCAAAGTGAGAAGGCTAAGGCAGTGTGGGAAGCTCTTCAATATGCTTACGGAGTGAGGTCTAGAGGGCGCACACTAGCTGAGCGGCTTCGAGATTGGTGGAGGAAAAAGAAAAAGCACAAGAAAGAGATTGTGGCAGCAGCAGTGTTATGGGTCCTGTGGAAAGACAGAAACAAATGGAGGTACGAGAACTACTCATATAATGCTGACAAGTTGATTGCAGAAGCCCACAGACAGGTGGCGAAGGCTACAATCCGATGTAGGCACAAATAGTGTCTTTTTGTACTAGTTTACCTACTATTCAATAAAATTTTGGAGTTGAAAAAAAAAAATATATATATATATATATATATATATATATATATATATATATATATATATAACATTTATCTAGAAAAGTATTTATCAGACCCTTTAAAAATAAAGTACGAAATATACACTTAAAATATGTACGACAATAACGTCTTTGGACACAATGCATGACTACCTGGGCTTAAATTTGGTTCGGGTCAAGTTCGGGCTATTTTGGTATAACAGAGTCTCCTAAAAGTCAAATTTCTTAATAGTTAACTAATCAAATCATTAATATGGGTCAACTCACAACTTTGACTGGTTTTCCTAATAAGAAAATACATATGGCTTGGCCTTCCCTATCATGGCTAAAACACTAATCAAAGCACACAACTACGCTAGTCGTGCCAAAATTTCTAGTCGATATGCATCTTAAACGTAACCATGACTAAGACCATATTTATATATAGTATTAGGCTATTATAAAATCATTATATATATACAAAATTATATTTAAATCTATTTGACCTAAAATAAATTCTAAATAATTCTACTAAGTCATGGCAATTTAACTGGACTCCCTACCAGGTAGGATTAGCAAGGTTAGGGTCCAAATATATTTTATAGTTAAATCGAACTCAAAAAGTTACCAATGGGTCTCACGTTCCATTCGCAAATAAATAGCACATAGGAACTTGATTGAGTGGCACACCCTTGGCATGTGTGTCATAGGCTCAAAATGTGTCAAAATCATATATTGGGTCAAATGGTTTTGAACGATGTCGAGTCCTAAAATCAAGTTGGAAGTTAGGTCTAGATTTACGGTAAATAATCTAATTGCCTTAATTGACCTAAAGTTGTGCGACGTCAAAGGAATCCTAGGGTACAAGTTTGGATGGGACATGATACATCAAATTGAAGGTCATCATGTCTATTACAAAACTCATGAAGGACGTTTCGAGAGATGGGCATATCTTGTGCTCCAAAGATCAAAGACACGAAAAAGTACATATATAATCATAATTAAATATACAATATAACCTAATAAATTTAAAAAAATAATTCCAAAAATCAGGATCCTCACACTTCTACTTCTAAGCAAAAGGTGGTAAGAAGAAGAATAACATTCAGAAACAAGCAAACACAGCAAAGAAGGGCATAGGACCTCAAGACACTGTGAAAAAGCCAAAAGACAAATGTTTCAAGTGCAAAGGGTCCGGACATTGGAAGAGTGACTGTCCACTTCTCAAACAAGGAAACAAAGAAGGTATATCTCATTTACTAGTAGTTGAAACATGTTTAGCGTTGTTATCTACCGGCACCTAGTGTGTAGATACAAGAGCCACTAATCATGTCTATAATATGTTACAGGGGTTCCAGGAAACCAGGCATCTCAGTGATGGAGAGATATGCTTGTTCATGGGTAACGCTACAAAAGTAGCGAACGTTGCATTAGGAGACGTTACTTTGTCTTTTGGTAGTGTCACTTTCAGTTTTCATAATTGAGGATAAAATGGTCATTTTCCATTTTTTGATATTTTTTGATTATTTAGTTATTAATATTGATATTTGGGGATTAGTTTAGTCAAGTTTGATTTTCGTCTCGTTCCGACTTGTGTTAGTGACCCGGGTAGCTTAGACTCTAGTCGGGACCCAAAGATTAGTTAGACATGGCCCACAAACCCTACTAATTAGTCTACTGTAATTAGGCTAATCTACATGACTAGATAGGTTCAATTAGATATTAGAACTTGACCCTTTTGACCCCAAACCTTGGCATGACTTAAGTTGACCCAATGGAGACTAGTTGAGGGCAACTTGGACCTTTTCCAAGGCCCATTAGGGCACATTCATGGCCGGCCATATATAGGCTAGGTGTCCCTCTTTTTTATTTCATGCTTGCCTCTTTTTCCCCAAATTTGTTCTTTCCCAAAACTTGAGAGCTTCCCTCTTAGGTTTGATCTCTCAAATCAATCCATTCTACCTCCATTCTTCTTAACCCATCAAGAAGGAGGTGCTAGCAAGGAGTGGGAGCAAGGAGCAAGGAAGGGTATTCAATTTCAAGAAGTTTTTGTGTCGAAACCGTATCCTTTGAGTGCATCATTGGGATCCAACTTGTCACTACCATATTTATAGTTTGAGGGTATTTTTGTCATTTTTAAGGTTATTTGAATTTATTATAATTTATTTGAATTTATGGGAATTTTTAGGATTTATTTTAGAATTATTTGAATGATGGTTGACTGGGTTGACTTTGACTAGCTTTGACTTGGTAGACTAACCTAGAAGCTAACCCTAGTTGTGTTTGGACTTGGTTAGGTCATGTAACCCTAGTTAGACTAGAGTTAACCCATGGTTACTCATTAGACTCAAGTTAGAATAGAAAGACTTTTAGTCATAAGTCATGACTTATGGTTTTTAACCATTAATTAATGATTAAGCCCATAGAAGCCCATAGCCCACACATGTAAGACCCTAACCCTAACCTAGCATGGCCGGCCAGCCCACATTGGTATTCCCCCTATAAATAGTCTCTTCCATTTGGCTAAGCCTCTTTAGGAAAGTTCACATTGGAAAAAGAGGTAAATCCCATCTTTATAAATTCCTAGAAAATCTATTTTAATTCCTTTTTAATCCAAACAAATTGCATTAGATCCTAATTTTAGTATTCTTGCTGTTCATGGAGAATTATTCCAGCTTGGGATCAATTTGGGGAAGTTTGCTAACAAGGAGGAGGATCTAAAAGGAGGCTTTTTCTTGAGGATTTTACCACTAGGTAAATCACCCTAAACTCCATTAAATTCTAAATTTCTTTGCATGAAGACCTAGCCCTAGGTGCCCCCTAGCCATAGGAATTGGTTTCGTGTCAGGGTGGACCCATTTTGTGTCCGTATCGGACACGTATCCGACTGTAGGCTTAGGGTGTTTGTCGAAATGCCCAATGGGCATTTTGGTTTGATTTTTGAAAAGCATTTGAATAGAAATTTAGATCTAGGTATGGGTTGATGATTTCCAGTGGACTGAGTTTGATTTCGTGTCGTGTCGTGTCGGGATCTGGACACGAACACGCATGTTTCAGCTGTGAACACTGTCCTGCCTCTCGGGGTGGATTCTTCACTGGACACGGCGACTCAGGTCATGCCACTTGACGTGGGCCAAGGGGCAATGACTGACACGAGGTCCTCCAAGTTGGAGATGCTCTCATGTCATGTCAGACACGTTCTCCAGCCCACATTGGGTTTGCACTGACTGAATCAGTCAAGTATTCGAGCTCTGATACGCTCTGTTTGACACGACACGGAGATACGTTGACCCAAATCAGGGTGACACGTAGGTAGCCCTATGTGTGGCGAACCTAGGTTTATGAAGACGTGTCTTGGTTTGGTCTGTGTCGAGTGCACGACACGCGTGCACTTGTGCACGAGAAAGTGCACTGATGTGTAGTGTCCAGTGTACTGAATTGGTTTTATTCGTGTTGGACACGTCGTGGTGGACTCAGGACACACTCTGAGACACGAACACATTCTATATTTACATTACCAACCTTTAATTTTGTATTTTAGCATGTTTTGATTTACATTTTTGCGATTACCCTAAAATCCTGAAACCATGATTATTTCCTGTATTTTCCAGTTTTCAACTTGAATTTGGCAGTCTATTTTACCTATTTAAATGCTGTTAAATGTTGGTTTTATACTCTAATGTTATTCTCCTACATGTGTTCTAGCTATATGTCAAGTTTGGGTGTTTTTCATTGAATATTGGATTTAGGATTTCGAAATCCTTGGTCAAAAACTGGGACTGACATGAATGAATTGAGTTCCTTTCCCTTCCCTTCCTCTGTCCAGAAACTCACTGTACACCCTACATACACACACATTCACTTGTATACACCCACACACACTATTTTACTTTCCTAATCATTGTTACATTCATTTACACATAAGCACACACATTCAAATCCTATTACACACCCATTGCCTCTCACTCTACACACACACACTGTTTATGATTCACCCTTCACTGTTCACAGTACACACACACACATTGCACTCTCACACACACATTGCCTTCTCCCACTCTATATACACATGTATGTATATATAATATATGTATATCTATATGTATATATGTATTAAGCCTATATATATATATATATATATATATATGTGTGTGTGTGTGTGTGTGTGTGTGTGTGTGTGTGTGTGTGTGTGATGGTTCCTAATGAATATGTGCTATAACCTAATGTAATCATATAGTGATGTATGTATATATATATATATATATATATATATATATATATATATATATATATATATATATATATATATATATATATATATATATATATATATATATATATATATATATATGTAAAAGTTGATATATGCCTATATGTATGGATCAATATATATGTATATTGATAAATAAGTTAGACATGAATGAATGTATGCTAGTTATATAGCATATAGCTATATTGTGATATTGTGATATAGTTGGGATAGGCTTGGTTCAGGCTTGCATAGCCTTGTAGTGGTGTGTACTAGCTAGTGTAGGCTTGAGTGACCTAGTATAGACTAATGTAGACTAGTTAGACCAATTTAGACTTGTTAGACCGAGTTTGACCATAGTTGACCTAGTTTGACTTCTAGGGTTGACCAGAGTTGACCAAGAGTTGACTTTGGCCTAGATTGACCTAGATTCATTTAGAATGCATTGAATTGCATCTTGTTATCATTTTAGACTTGTTGTGACTTGTGCTGTTCTGATTAGGAGCCAGATACCTCTCCTCGGACAGTACATTTTATCCGGACACTCAGATACCAGGCGAGTACATTCTCTGATCATTTCATATCCTGTTTAGAATTATTTTCCTGCTTTAAATTACTTTACTTGATACTGTCACGTTGGTCACACGGATTAGTACTATATGGATCCCTTCTTGAGATGTTATCCTTCAGGAGCATCTGATATTACATGTTCTGTGCGTTTTACTTACATTGTGTATCACTATGCTTCATGGTTGATTAATCACTTGTGACATGTACTCTCATGATCACAGAGTCTCCTTGAATCTCCCATTTATGGGCATTTCTAGAATCACCCATTTATGGGCATACCATGTATCACCCCTTGTGGGCCATTGCATGGAATCATAACATAACCTGGCTGGATCCTTGTGTATTGATTGGGGTACGGGGGTGTAGAAGTAGACATGTGAATATTATCCAAGTAGTGTAGCATCAGAATCTTTTCGTAGTGTAGCATCAGAATCTCCTATGCCATTTATATATCTATATTGTACTCTGACTCACTAGCCACTGTTAGTTCTCTATATATAGTAGATATTTCTATTACAGTTCCCTCTCTATTTACATACTGTATTTCTTTCAGTTCATGTATCTTACTTTACTGTATGATTATATTTTCTAACCTGCTATGATCTGTTGAGAGGTATTGTGCTCGCTCATGTCCTGACTGGACCTATTAAAAATATTACAGAGGACGAGGAGGAGGCCTGTGTGAATACCTTCTACGGGACAGCCTTAGACGACACTTGTGAGCTGGACCCTCAGGAGGACCCAGCTCTAGCTGATGACTTTACCCCTACTGCCTATACTAGCTTAGTTAGGCTTTATCTTACTTATGTTGTCTTGAGACTAGTTTAGTTAGACTTGTTTTTGTCTTTGAGATCTTGGTTGTATATATTCTTTCATATTCAGTAGCTGAGACTTGTATTCTGGATATTTGCTGAGATGTTATCTTAGACTCTTCTGATCATCTGTATTTTTTTTGAGTTCTATATCATATCGTGCTTCTTCTTCCTTAGTTGTGATTGAGTTTACTTTCTGCTAGGTCACCCCCATTCGGGGAGTATAAACATCTTAGAATTATATTGTTAGATGTTGTGACCTAGGACAGCGTTCTACCGCCGACACTGCAGCGTAGGCTGGACGTACCTACCTCTCATGCCCTTACTCTAGGGTGCGGGTCGTGACACATTTTTAGTGGTGGCCCATGCAGGTCAAGACTAGAAGTGTAGTGGTATTCGAACCAGAGTATCACTATAGCCTGCAGTAGGATATAGGACATTAGTTTTCAAGGTACTCAATCACATTAGGAAAAACTCTTTTATTGCCATCTAAATTCTTATTGTCAACTGATTCTTTTGAATTTTAACTGTCCGCCTTTTTTATATCGCTTCTTTCTGAAAAATTGATACTCTTGTTGGTCTGTCTTCAGGATGGTGGAGACGCGGTCGCAGCGTACCATTCATGGGGATGCTGTAGAGGGGTCTGCTACCTCTCAGCCAGTTCAGCAGAGACAGGAGACTGCAGCTCATGCCACCTCTATTCGTATTGAGGCTCCAGCAGCAGCAGCAGGGGGTATCCCTCCACCAGCTCGGAGGCAGGACCCAGTCATCTCAGAGATGTCTTTCCAACAGCCGTCGCATACAGGATACGTGGATGCGGCGCAGATGTTCGCCTACTTCCAGCAATTTATGGACCGGCAGCAGGCCCGACAGGACAGGGGCATAGAGCTGGCCCTTACGACAGTCGCAGCTCGACCAGTGGTTCAGCAGCCGAGGACACCTGGGATAGAACAGTTCCAGAAGATGAGCCCCAGAGACTTCCTGGGGACGGAGGGGATTCTATATGCTGATGAGCGGATCGAGCATATAGAGGAGATCTTCCGTCTGGCCCGGATACCAGCAGATCTCCAGATAGAGGCAGCAGCTAGCCGGATGCGAGATCTTGCTCGCACCTGGTATCAGTCAGACCCCAGGGTGGAGGTAGCTGGACAGACCTGGGAGGAGTTCAAGGGCTTCTTCAAGAAGAAGTTCTTTCCAGATTCAGCACTTCGAGCCTTGGAGTCGTAGTTCGAGAGCTTAGTTCAGGGGAGCCTGTCAGTGGAGGAGTACGCTGGGGAGTTCGCCCGCCTCGACAGATTCGTAGAGGGCTTGAGCGAGACGGCGAAGGCCCAGAGGTTCCGGAAGGGTCTGGTCAAGGAAGTCAAGTCCTTGACCAAGGGCAACAGGGATGCCACTTTTGAGGAGGATCCTCGAGTACAAAATGAAGAATTCTGGAGAATGGGACGATGAAGATCGAGCGGCAATTGCTCCTTTACTCCGTTGACACTCCGATTACAAAAGTGGGAGAAAATCTAAGAAAATTGCTAACTCTCGGCTCATTGGCAAGAAGTGCAGCAATTTGGCTCTTAAAAATGCTCTCCATTCTGTCTGTTGAAGAGGGAAGAAGCCCCCCTTTTATAGCCATTCTTCGGCTGGAATGATGTTATACGCCCACATAAAGAGACATGTTGGTTCTTACGTGGGCGAATGGTCCTGCTTTGGGCGCATAGGTATAGGCACATATAGGCTGCAAGATCGTGGGTTGGTCGTGGTGTTGACGTGGCCGCATGCTTCGGTACACGACTGCTCATGGAGACTGACGTGGCTACGCGCTTCGGTGCACGTTCTGATCGTGGCTTTGACTGAGTCAGGCTTGGGCGTATAGCCATGTCTCAGGCTGTGTGCCCTCCTTTCGGGGGAGCTAGTCTTGGGCGCATGGAGTTATACTTGGACTGGGCGCATGGAGCTTCATTTAGTGGGCGCATGGAGTCGTACTGACTGGGCGCATGGAGCTGCTTTGACTTGGGCGCATGGAGCTATGTTTGCTGATAATTTTCAGGCTTCTACAGGACCCCCTTCAAAGTTTTCGACACTTGAGCAAGTTCAAAATACTTTAAAAGAAGCATGGATCGTCTTTTCGCGGGGCAATGGGCGCATAGCATGGCTCTTTCCTTGGGCGCATAGTATTTTGGCCAGCCTGTCAGGGAGATACGACTGTTGAGATTTGCCTCAAAACCCGAACTGACAGATTCATCGGAACAGAATTTGAAGCGGTCCATCTTTTATACGCCGTCCACGTCAGCAAGAGACGGTCGCATAGTATGCAGAGAGTTGGTTCTTCATGTGGTCGTATAGGCTGCAGTGGGCGCATACACCATAGTGGACGCATAGAGTATGTGGGCGCATAGGAAGTGGCCCGTGCCTATAAATAGACCTTGGAGGAGAGAGAAAGTTCATTATTCCTTTCCTCTTTAAAATTTTCAGAAAACTCTTCATCTTCTTCCTTTGAGAATCATGTCTCCTAAGGCTGCCAAGATATCTGCGAAGGACAAGGGGGCTGCGTCGAGTAGCTCTTCTCCTGCGGCGGAGTCCTCAGCAGTCCAGGACCCGATTTTGGGTGAAGGCGTGCTTCAAAAAACAAAGTCTCGAGCGTTAATTTGCGATACTCAGACTTCTCTTCTGCCGGAGGGCTTGCGTTTAGGGCAACATACTTCTGTAAGCATTACTATGCGCCCACAGAAGTCATGCCCCAACACTGAGGTGAGCTATGCTCCCACGTGTTGCCATGTTATGCGCCCTTTAAGCTGTAGCATGTTATATGCCCGTTTAACTGTCCATATGTTATGCGCCCACAAGTCTTTGTATTGGACGGATATCCCTTTGGGCGCATATCCGTTTGGGCGCAAAAAAATCCTTCAGAACTTAGCTTTTCCTGCAATTTTTCCAAGTCTGACTGTCTTTCTGCCCGTGGCTTTTGCAGCATCCAAGTCGAAGGCTGAGACTATGGTGAAGGAGTAGATGCTGCCTCTTTTCATAAAACAAGAGTCGCCATTTGTCAAGAAGGAGGTGGTGCCAAAAATTGAGAGAGTTACTCCCAAGAGCGAAGCTGCTGTAAAGGAGGAGCACCATCCTGAGAGTAGTAGGACTGGGGGCTCTGACCTTCCTATTCCAGCTGAGGGCTTTGATCAAATGGATCCCTCATATGCGAAATGGTTGAGGGAATGGTATATGCCTCGCCACAGCTAGGAACCGCGGGTTCCCATAAATATCTGTATTTCGTCTTGGTATTTCTGCATGTTTTTAGCTTTATGTTTTACTTCTTCCGGGCATCGGATGTAGTCCTCTACTTTTAGCATGAGCGAAAGAGATGAAGAACTTTTTGTTTTGCTCATGAGATGTAGTCCTGTGAATGTAACTGATTTTGAATAAACAGAATACATTTGCTCCACTCTTTGCTTGTGATATTTGTGGTGCTTGTATTAGAGAGCCAATAGTACAACATTTGTGTAAAGGGTATCCCGCTGGGGGAGCTTCCTCCCTCCTTTTTGTTTGCTTGAACCTATCGCCATTCTGTACGCTGGCGGTGCAGGTAATAGATTTGAAACGAAAACCCAACGGAGGTAATATGGATGTGATAGGTTTTATGGTTTTGACACCATGTCTTTTATCCCGGATTGGGTATAAGTGTCGAGTCGGAAGATTACCGGTATCAGAGATAATATAGACATGACACATGATAATCAGGAGTGGTTTTGTGAAATATCGATGCTAGAGGTAATATGGACGTAGCGAGGATATTTCTGGTGGGTATTCCGCTGGGGAATTTTGTGTGGACTTATTATCCGTTTTATATTCGAATGATTCGAATATAGATAATAAGTTGAATGAAGCTGCTAGTAGAGGTGATATGGACGTAATAGCAGAGGATGTTCTATATCTGACCAGAGGGAATATGGACGTGGAAAGATATATAGTATTAGGGAGGAGTGGGTAGTTCAGAGGTAGTGTGGACATGACTATCTTTGATGAATGCTTTACTCAGAGGTTATGTGGACGTGGCAAAACATCTGATCATTCCACTGGGAAAATAATTATCGAAAAACAATTCAGAGGTAATAGGGACGTGATTTGTTTTCGTCAAACCGAGTTTGGACGGAGTCAAAAAATGAAAATGATTCCACTGGAAAAATATTTAGAGGACCTATTATCCAGAGCGTATTCAAGACTCTTGAAATACGGATAATAGTTAGATATTTTTTTTTGAATCATATAAACATCGCACTGTACATTTACATGACTGAATGTATATGAACATTATGTAAAAGAGGTTACACATAATACCTCTCCAGGAACTTGCCGTTGATAGGTATCATGAGCAAGTCACCGTCAGGCTTGGTCAGCCGGTACACACCGTTAGAATACACCGATTCTATGACGAAGGGACCTTCCCATTTAGGCTAGAATTTCCCTTTTGTTTTGTGTGTCATAACCATCGGTCTTCTTACTGCTAGGACCAGATCGTCGACTTGGAAGATCCTTTCCTTTATCTTTTTGTTGAAAGCTCTGGAAAGACGTGCTTGGTATAGCTCAATACGCTGTTGAGCTAATAGGTATTTTTCGTATAGTGCTTCGAGCGCTTGGAGTCGCAGACGGTAGCTCTCTTCAGTAGTCAACTCGCTGGCTAGGGCTACCCGGAGAGAAGGAATCTGGATTTCTAGGAGAAGAACTGCTTCGCTCCCATAAACCAGAGAGAATGGCGTACTACCTGTTGGAGTCCGAAACGTTGTGCGGTAGGCCCATAGACATTCACCGAGCTTCTTGTTCCAATTGTGCTTGTTTGAAGACACAAACTTCTTGAGAAGTGTTATGATGGTTTTGTTAAAGGCTTCTGCTAGCCCGTTAGCCACTGGATTATAGACAATAGAGGCTATGTTCTGGATTCAATTTTATCGTAGAACCCATAGAACGCATGGCTTACGAACTGTGGACCATTATTATGGATGATCCTGCGAGGTAGGCCGAAGCGGTAGATAACGTGATGTTTGATGAAACTGATCATGTTTGATGTCTTCACTTCCGTAAGCGGTATAGCTTCTGCCCATTTGGAGAAGTAATCGGTTATAGCTAGGATGAACCGATGTCCTTTGGAGGATGGCGGGCTGATTGTTTCTATCACGTCCATGCCCCAGGCTTCAAATGGCCAAGATGCTGCCGTCGGGTGTAGAAACTCCGAAGGTTGGTGAATAAAATCAGCGTGGAACTGGCAAGCTCTACACTTTTTTGCATATTCAACAGCATCCGCTATCATTGTGGGCCAGTAATAACCCATTCGTTTGAGACGATCTTATAATTTGGAGCCTGGTTGATGTGCACCACAAACTCCATTGTGAGCCTCCCGGAGTGCATGCTTGGCTTCTGTGTCTGATAAGCATCATAACCGTAGCCCGTCATAAGAGCGTCGGTACAGCATCTTGGTAGCTGTATCGTAGTAGAATCTGAGGGATCGCCTTTGGACGGATACTGCTTCCTTTGGGGCCTCGGGGAGGATTCCATAGACAGCATAGTCTATGAAGGGAAATCTCCAGTCTTTAGCGTCGACGTTTGTTTCTGCTACGTAACTGTAATGAATATGTAAGGCATCTTTCACACAGAATAATTCTCGACCAGACACTGTGATCGACTACTGAGTATTGGTGGGAACGGTCAAGGAAGCAGCAAGACCGGCTAGAGCATCTGCTTCTATATCATATAGTCGAGGCACGTGCTCGATGAAGAATCCAGCGAAAGTAGACGCCAGCTCAATTGTTGCTCTGTGGTAGGGGATGAGATCTTCGTGGCGAACTTCGTAATCCCCTCGGACCTGACTAACTATTATCTTGGAATCGTCGTAAGCCTCTAGATAGTCAACTCCCAGTTGCTTTGCCAGTTGTAGGCTGATTATTAGGGCATTATATTCGGCTACATTGTTGGTGCATGGTTCCATGAGAGAATATGCACGGTGTATGACCAGATGATCAGGTGACACAAGCACAACGCCTACTCCAGCCACGATATTCCCTTTGGGCCCTATTCTTGATGCGCCATCAAAGAACATTCGCCAAATAGGGATCTCTTCAGTTGCAGTGTTAGACTCCACCACTTCGTTGGGGATTTCGTCGTAGAGTTTGGACAACTCCGGCATCGGATGAGCTGCTAGGAAATCAGCTAATGCTTGACCTTTTACTGCCTTCTGAGGGACGAAAATTATATCATATGGGGTCAACAGCATTGTCCATGTAGCTAAACGGGAATTGAGAGAACCCGGCTTAGTCATGAGTATTCTGAGAGGGTTGACTTTGGATATGATGTGGATAGTCTACCCAGACACATAGTGGCGTGTCTTTTGGATGGCAAATACTAGTGTGAGGCATTCCTTCTCCACCGGTGTGTATCTGTGCTCGGCACCCACCATTGTGCGGCTGAGGTAGTAAATTGCATGTTCATGGCCGCTTTCGTTATTCTGAGCTAAGAGGGTGCCAAGGGAATGATCTATGGCGCGGACATATAGTAAGAAGGGCTTCCCCATTATTAGGGCTACTAGTACTGGAGGGCTTATAAGATATGCTTTGATGTCGTAGAATGCCCGTTGATATTGTTCAGTCCAGACGAAAGATACGCCTTTTTTCATGAGCTGAGTAAATGGTTGACACCTTCCAGAGAGGTTCGAAATGAATCGTCTGATATAAGCTAGCATTCCTTGTAGTCCGCATAGCTCTTTGAGATTTCTTGGAGGATGCATGTCGAGAATAGCCTTCAATTTCTCCGGGTCCAAATGTATACCCTTTGAAGTGATGACGTAACCAAGAAACTTGCCGCTGGAGACTCCCAGAAAGGACTTAGTTGGATTCATCTTGAGTTGGTGTGCACACATTAGTTCAAACACCGTTCTCAAGTCTTGGAGGTGGTTACCCTTGAGACGACTTTTAACTGCAATATCGTCTACGTAGCACTCCACGGTTTTGTACAAATGATCACAAAAAATTGTGTTCATGGCTCGCTGGTATGTTGCTCCTGCATTCTTTAATCCGAAGGGCATCACCGTATAGCAGTATACCCCAACGGTGTTCGAAAAGATGTGTGCTTCTCGTCGTCGGGGAACATCTTGATCTGGTTGTAGCCTGAGAACCCATCCATGAAGGACATCCGTTCGAAGCCGCAAGTATTGTCGATCATTACATCGGTGATCGGTAGAGGGAACTCGTCTTTCGGACATACAGAGTTCAAATCACGGTAGTCGATACAGACTCGAACTTTACCATTCTTTTTCATGACTGGAACGATATTGGCAGCCCAGTCGGGATGTTGTTCCTCGCGAATGAATTCACTGGCGATGAGCTTTTTGACTTCATTCTCGATGGCTTCCATGACGTCTGGTCGAAATCGCGTTGTTGCTATTTTAATGGCTTAGCTTTAGACAAAATGTTCAGGCGGTACACGACAACTTTAGGGTCCAAGCCTGGCATGTCTTCATAGCTCCATGCAAAGACGTCGATGTATTCTCTTATAAGCTGCATAAGAGACTGGCGTACATCGTCAGATAAGCTTTTGCTTATGAAGATTGGTTTGAAGGATGCTTCATTTCCTAGATTGACTTGGATCACTTCGTCTTCGGTAGGTAGTTCACATTGTTCAAAGCGCAGCTCCCACCTGGTGTCTATCTTTTGAGTCTATTGTTTGAGTTCGATTGATTAGACATCGTCTGTAACTTGGTCGGCGAAAACCATATGGACGGACAAAGTTGCTTTGAACATGTCGTCGATGCTAGAGTCTGAGTCCCAGAGGGAGGAATCAGAAGAATGAGAACAATGATCTGCTTTAACATCTGATCTTTCGGGAGTTGTTGAAGGAGAGACATAGCCCAAACCAACACCGTTTCGTTGGTAGTAGTTCTTCGGTTTGCCGGAAGGCACAAAGTGTCGAATTGGCAACCATCGTCCTCGACCTTAATTTAGCCCTTCGTCGCTTTTGATGTCATATCCCATATTCTGGATGATATTCTTGGCCTGCCAACTATACCGAAAAAGTTGTATTTTCCCAGTCATAGTCAGCTTCTGTGTTGCACTTGGGAGGAGTAGAGTCTGGAACGAACTTTTTCTTGCCAATTATACGACTGAAGATGATTAGCTCTTCATCTTTCTTTCTGGCTGGAATGATGAAGTAGTGGATATCTTCTGGGTAGACTTTTTCCCGTAGGTGAGGCGTCGTGACTGGCATGTAGAGGTGTGGTCCTATACCGTTCTCTAAGGCGTATATCGTATCTATGTAATGGTTTACCGATTGATAGACATCAGAGTAATTCAAAGATAAACCTTTACTAAGGAAATATGCAAGTTCTTATTCAGGGATAACATCATCTGCTGAAGGCACATTATTCTGAGTACTGATATACTCAATGAGAGGGTCATCATCTGGAAGAGGAGCCACAGTCTTGGCCGAGTTCACCACATAGGGTAATTCTTCAGGATTGGGAGGATGGACATCAGTAGGTTCCCCCTTGGATGTTTTGTTAAGAGTGATGGTCAATAGTTTGACTTTGTCGGGTTTCTTCTTCTTCACCCAGATTATGAGAGGCTTCGAGGTACTTTTTGGAGTAGTACGTCCTTTGACTCGAACAATCAGGGGACCACCGTTGGGGGATGGAGGTGCTTCAGCTTCATTGTCAGCTTCATTGCCATCATCCTTGGGGGGTTGAGATTAGTAAAGTACCGAATCTCCATAGTAAGCTTCGATGCCCTTGAAAGGATCGACGTCAGCATACTCTTTCTTTACGACACCGTCGATGTTGACGTACTTGAAGCACTGGTAAAATATAGAAGGGACGATCATGTTCTCATGTATCCATGGACGTCCCAGCAAGACGTTATACGATACATTGGCATCGATCACATAGCAGGAGACCTCCGTTCAGAGATCACCGATCTGGCATTTGAGACGGATCTTGCCCAGCGGATGGCTTTGACCAGCATTGAAAGCCATGATAGTTGTATTGGTTGTGGATAGCTTGTGCAGAGGAATTTCTAGGATTTGAAGCAAGCATATATGAATGATGCTGAGGGAGGATCCTGGATCGATGTGCATGCGGTCCACCTTGATCTTCCCCATATACCCTGTATAGTACAGGGGACTATCATGACGATTATTTTTTAGTAGCATGTCCTCCTGTGAGAATGTGATATTGGGCACCACTTCCATAGTACTGTGACAGTGGGGGCAGGAGACAGGATCTTCAGCAGGAGCTTTGACCTCAGCGAGGTAATAGTCGACATGTTGCAATGCCTCACTTAAGGCCTTTCGTGTTTCTTTGAAGAGTCACAATAGATCGAACAAAGACAACCTAGCGGGTGTATTGGCTAGCTGAGACAGTATGTCAAAGTTGTAGGGTCGATCCATACCTTCTGGAGCTGGCGCCTTTAGAGACTTGTCAAACCGCATCTCCTTCTGCTTGGATGTGGTTTGAGGCTTGGACGGGTCGGCTTCTGAGCTTGTAGGGGCAGCAGGAGCTTGATAAGGCAGTGCTTCCTCTTGTGCGGAATCGTACGTCCGAAGATAAGTCTTCCCCGATCGCGTCTCGCCAGATAGAACCTCGTAGATGGGGGAGGATACCATGTGGCATGGCTTAAACTTCTTGCCTCTTCTTGCTTTAGGAGGTGCTACCCCCTGCGTCACTTCTTGGACAAGGTCCGGATGGACCCACATGATCTTACCATGTCCAGTTGTGAGTGGGACCAAGGTTGAGTTACGAGCTGGTGGTAGGTTGATGACTTCCATCATTGCCTTGGGGATCGAGACCACGCCATATGGGACTTCTGTAGGAGGAAAGTCGCCAAACTGAAGAGAGATTATGTTAGCAGATACGACCTTGTCTTCTACTTCGAGATTGATCACTTGGCTGTCGATAAGCTGTTGTATCTTCTTCTTCAGGACGATGCAGCCCTTGGTGGAGTGATGCATGTACTGATGGTAAAGATAGTACTTGGGATCATTGAGTTGGCTCGCCTCTGCAGGACGTCGTGGTGGGGGCAATGTCAGCTTATTACCCTTCGTCAATGTGTGGAAGATGGTGATGACATCGTCTTCATCGAAGGAGAAGGTCTCCTTAGGTTTGTCGGAGGCGCCTTGAGAATTGGAGGCTGCTTTGGATGTGTCGACCTTCAGGACTCTTTCCCTTTACCTCCACGAACAGGGATAGTCTGAGGATGCTTTCCTTTGTCCTCAGATTTGGGTGTCTTCAGCCCCAGTAATTCCAAGTTAGGAACATCATTTTCAGCAGCATCAGCGGCCCCAATGAAAGCGGGCCATGTATCATATTTATGTATACCTAGACAAAGCTTCACTGTATGAAGGAAGTTACGTCGACAAGTATCCATAAGATCTGAGTCTGGTATGCCGAAGGGCATCTTCAGTGCTAGTCATCTGAAGCGTTCAATGAAGGCAATGACAGATTTAGCCTTCCTTTAATTGGTCTCGATGAGAGTGGACATACTAACATGTATGCCACTCTCGTAAAACCTGTTGAGGAACAACCTCTCCAAGTCTTTGAATGAATTAATACACCCGTCAGGCAGACTGCAGAACCATTCGAAGGCTACCCCTGCAAGGTGCTAATAAACAGCTTTGACAGGAATGGATTGTCTCGAGGCAAGTGCAGAGTTTGCGTATTGAAGTACGTCATGTGCTGACGAGGAGAAGTCAAGCCGTCGAATGAATTCAGCGTCAGCGGCTTGTAGTTAAGAGGACAGGTAGCGTTCTCCTACTCAAGGGGATACGGTTGAGATATTCCCATCTTTTGCAGCTCGTCTTTGTGTGAGATGGTATCGAGGTGAGCCACCAGGGAATCAATTGCATCATATTGATTGAGCAGGTATTGGGAAACGGCCGCTGAGCGGTTGTCGGGTATTGTCGGCGAAGGACCACCCCCAGTATTTGTAAGATTTGGAGGAGGTACAACAGAATGATACTCCTTTTATAGGACAGGAGGGCTGTTGTTGTGAGCCGAACTAGCGTGGGATGAGATATTTTGCTGAGGTGGAGGAACGACTCCGGCAGCTTGGACTGCCATGATACTGGTGAGCATATTAGTGATCTTGGCGAATGTTGTTTCGAGACCCTCTAGCCGTTTACTAGTCTGATCACTGGCTTCTTCAGGTCTTTTCCTGTCCGTCATGTACGTAGATAGCATGCGAGGATGAACAGAGGAAGCAGTACAACTGGTGCTGATACTGTCTGTCTCCGAGTGGATAAGTCCTTCATCTTCAGGTAGAGGAGGTAGATAGTCGCCATCAAATTCGTAGGGATCATCGTCCTCTGGAAGGCTACCCCCAGTGTGGGGGTCATCTGCTTCACATTCTGAGGGAATGCTACCCCCGGCTTGGGAATCTTCGTCGTCTATACGGAATTTTGCCTTTGATCGAGTGCCCATATAGACTCCTTCAGATGTGACAGCCCGTTGGCCATCTGTTGGAAGACTTCGTCTTCTCCTTCTCGTGGAACTGAGAGAGAAGGTTGGGTTGGTAGTCTACCGTCTTTGATTGGGGCTTCCGTAAGGGGGATCCCATGAAGACATGTTAGATGAGACACAGAGTGGCTTCTCGTCGTCAGAGAAGTGCAGCCGTCGAAACACGGACTTTCTCTGAGGCACTCTTGTTACTTTGGAGCAAAAACAGTTGATAACAATATTAGCGCATGGAAGTGCACTATGAATTGTTATGTTCTTCCTCGCTTTACGCTTATGATTTATCATGTCGCGCAAGTCAGTTGAAGGGAGTTTTGTCTTACAACCTATGTTGCATGCATCGCTGAGCTTTACATGCGGGTTCGTAAGGAGAGTAGGCGCATCCAGACTTAGTTCATGTGCAGGGGCAACCCCCACACCTAAGTTCTGTGATATTCTTGAAGACAACCCCGTGATATACGCGTTGGGACCTATCTTTTTGCTGTGGGCGCATAGGCCCTGGAGACTGGGCTTGGGCGCATGCTTCTTGACAGCATGTTTGAGTCGCCTTGATGTGGGCGCATAGTATGGATCCAGAGAGCCCGGGCGTATAGTCTTGGGCACATGACTCTGAGTGCCCAACCTGTTGAAGACAGAAGTATTTTGGTTGGGGCTATGCGCCCAAACACTCCCTTGGGAGCATGGCTTTGGGCGCATGCTTGGTGGAGCAGCACTGTTTTCTTCCAGTTTTGCCTCCTTCGTTCGTGAGCCTTGCCGGGTCTGGCCAGAGTGTCGCACACCCCGATCCTTGGCATCGTAGTGTTTTCCTCTGCCAAGTCTCAAGTGTTGAACACTCTGTTGTTGGTTATAGAGGAAAGAAGTCACTGGGATAGTAGAGCCCGGAACGGTGTGAGCCTTCTCCATTTGGGGGACTTCTGTGGCAGAGTCCTGCGCCCAGGTGACAGAGTCCTCCAGTTGCATATCCGCTATGACACTAGCAGGATATGCGCAGCGAGCCTTCGGAAGCCAAGTCTTGCGAGACTTGTTTGGCTTCGCTGATTTTGAGGGAGTAGAGCCGTCCCTCGAGAGCATCTCTTCGAACGTCTGTTGATCGAATTTTACGATCAGCATCTTCTGAGTACTCCCCACTTTGTCGGTATCTGATTGCGTCACCACCTTCTCGTCAGAGGAAAAGGTAGTCCCCAGCAGAGTCGCCATTTTTGTGGACACACACACAAAAAGAAGAAGAAAATGCGGTCTTTTCTTTTTATTGGCGTAAGGCACCACAAATCGAGTACGCCTGAGAGATCCTGCACTGAGGATCCCCGAGTACAAAAAAAGAATTCTGGGGAATGGGACGATGGAGATTGAGCGACAGTTGCTCCTTTACTCCGTTGGCACTCCGATTACAAAAGTGGGAGAAAACCTGAGAAAATTGCTAACTCTCGGCTCACTGGCAAGAAGTGCAGCAATTTGGCTCTTGAAAATGCTCTCCGTTTTATCTGTTGGAGAGGGAAGAAACCCCCTTTTATAGCCGTTCTTGGGCTGGAATGATGTTATGCGCCCACATGAAGAGACATGCTGGTTCTTACGTGGCCGCATGGTCCTGCTTTGGGCGCATAGGTGTAGGCGCATACAGGCTGCGAGGTCGTGGGTTGGTCGTGGTGTTGACGTGGCCGCATGCTTCGGTACACGACTACTCGTGGAGACTGATGTGGCCATGCGCTTCGGTGCACGTTCTGATCGTGGCTTTGACTGAGTCAGGCTTGGGCGCATAGCCATATCTCAGGCTATGCGCCCTCCTTTCGGGGAAGCTAGTCTTGGGCGCATGGAGTTATACTTGGACTGGGTGCATGGAGCTTCATTTAGTGGGCGCATGGAGTTGTACTGACTGGGCGCATGGAGCTGCTTTGACTTGGGCGCATGGAGCTATGTTTGCTGAAAATTTTCATGCTTCTACGTATATATATATATATATATATATATATATATATATATATATATATATAATATATATGTGTGTGTGTGTGTGTGTGTGTGTGTGTGTGTGTGTGTGTATTTTAGATATTGTGTTTGTGATTAGAGAGGGAAAGATGATGTGCGGCTTGTTGTGTTAAGTGGTAGTGTCTTTGATTGTTAGATATGTGTGTGTGTTTAGGAGTGAGGGAGGAGCTGCTGCCCCACAGCAGCAGCAGTGAATAAGGACCCACTACAACAGCCATTTAGCAACCCTGCAGCAGCAAGGGGCAGCATGCTGTACTGCCTTGGGCAGGGTTTTCATAGCAGCAGCAGCTGCAGACAATTGGCCAGCAGCAGCAGCCATTGTAAGCTGCAGTTACAGCAGCATCAATGAGCAGTAGCAGCAGATAGGGGCAGCCCCATTGCCCCCTTTGCATTTCCGTTGCCTCCTCTTGCAAGCCCTCATTTCTTTTAGTCTTTAGCCCCATTCTCTTTAGCCCTTAGCCCATTGTATTAGCACCCTTTCCCTTTAACCATAGCTCTTGTTAATATGTTAGTTAGCCTATGATAGAGTATTGTTAGTTTGTTAGATATATCTTAGAGTTAGCTTGTATAGATAGTGTTGGTTAGATAACTAACTAGCTAGTTGTGAGATGTTAGATAGGTATGTTAGAGTTTGATATGTTAGTAAGTTATTAGCTAGTGTATTAGCTTAGAGATATAAGTTAGATAGATTATTAGCTAAGGTATCTAGGTATCTTAAGATAATAATATGGTATCTTAGGATATTTGACTTTACCTTTACCAAGGTAAAGTGGTTTACCCTATTATAAGATAAGGTAAGGGGTATACCTAGAGACTAAGGATAGATATCTATAGTATTGGTTAGCTAGTAGCTTAGGGTAGATACTAGATATCTAGGATGGTTATCTTGGGTATTAAGGTATATATTTACCTAAGTTAAGGTATTGGATTCCAACCAAGATATTGGTATTGGGATACCAATATGACCAAGATATATGGTATCTTGGTAGGTAATTATGAATAGGATACTTAGACTAGAGTTGACCCTGTTTGACTATAGTTTGACTATTTTGACTCAAAGTCATCTGCAAGTCAACACTGGACCTAGATTAGACTAGGAGTTGACCAGAGTTGAGCAGTTGACCAAAAGTCAACTGTGAGTCAACCATTAGCCTAAGTTGACCTAAATTGGACTAGGAGTTGACTAGAGATGAACAGTTGACCAAAAGTCAAATGTGAGTCAACATTAGCCTAAGTTGACCTAGATTGGACTAGAAGTTGACCAGAGTTGACCAGTTGACCAAAAGTCAACTGTAAGTCAACCTTTGACCCAATTTGACCTAGTTTGACTTTGTGTGACCTAGTTTGATTTAGTGTGATCTAGTGTGACCTAGTTTGACTTAGTTTTACCTAGATTGTATAGCATACACTAGAATATCATGCCATACACTGTCAAACCCTAATTAACTCATGATATCTCATCTTTAGGTCTGTGACATCACTCTGAGTATCGATTCTCATTGATAGCTCAGGACCGCAGGCGGGTACATTCTCGGATAGTTTTTATTATTGTGATATCTACTATCTGATTCAGTTGTAGTATTTTTCTTGATTCCCGACACGATGGTACACGGACTAGTATACGTCGAATCCTGTCATGAGATGTTATTCCTGGACTTTTCTGGTATATGGGTGCATTGTTCAATCTCGTTCTTGCTCTTGTATAGACACCAATTTAGGAGTGGGCTGGCCCCCTGCTTTTGAATTTCATGTCATGACGTGTCATATCTGGATCCATTATACTACTCAAAGATGGAAAGTTATTAGTGGTTATGTGATCATTACCCCTCATGTATTCTCTTGTTCACTTGTTCATAGCTCCACCCTTACTATACGTAGGGTGTATCCTGACCTGATACTACTTGTTCATAGCTTTCTATTGTGGCCGGCCTGATCTTGTTTTCGTATATTTCCTGTTCATAGTCGGTCACATGGAATAGCCTGATCTTGACCCAAGTCGATCACATAACGTACTATTATCTTAAGGCACCATTTATGTTTATATTATACATCAGATATTCATCTACTGTTCTACATTCCAGTCTTTTATACCCTGACATGATCTCCAGTTTTACATATCCTGTTTATATTCCAGTCTTGATATTTCATCTTGTATTTTATTATAATTGCCTCTTATGAAATTTTTAATTCACATGGAACTGCTGTTAGCGTTTGTACTTGCTCATATCCTAACAGGATAATCCCGTTGATATTTATAAATGATATAGAGGCTGACTGCTCGACCTTCTACGGGTTTGGCATAGACGGCGAGTACGACATGGACATCCCTGCAGATCCGGTGCCCATTGAGGATGCACCGCCTGCTTAGACTTAGACTAGTTAGGTTTGACATGACTGCGTTCCAGCTAATACTTGAGACTTGTAGTATACTTTATATTTGGGATCTTGTGTTATGTTTTGAACTCTAACTTGTGTTGTGATCTTGCATATATTTCCAGTTTATTTCCTTCTATCATATCTTATCATATCGTACTTATCTTTCTTAGATGTTTTGTGATTGAGTTGAGATTATATACCTCCGTGCAGAGATGACATGTTTATATATATATTGTGTCTAGATGTTGTATATTTGTAGTTGACCTATACAATATTCTACCGCCGATTCTGCGATGTAGGCTGGACGTACCCACGTGCTTGTACCCCTAATCAGGGTACGGGTCAAGACAGGTAGAAATAAGTCTTTGACATTGAGAGATAGTCTTTATGCACCTTCACTTAGAAGAATTTTAATTTCTGTTTTTATGTTAGTTAAGGATGGTTATTCAGTTTATTTTAATGACAATACTGTTATTAGAAAGAATAAACATTTTATCTATTCTGGTGCATTAGTTGATAATCTGTATGTCATTAATCATATTTCGCCCACAATGCAACTTATGGAAATGAATAATATGTCATCTAAAATAAGAGAAAAGAACTTTCTTGTATGAACCAAACATATCTTTGGCACTTGCGTTTGGGGCATATTAATCTAAAAAGGATTCAAAAACTGGTTGAAGATGGACCTTTGAGTTCATTGGAAGTGGAGGTACTACCAGTCTGTGAATCCTGCTTGGAAGGTAAAATGACCAAAACATTACCAAAATATAGTAAAATAGCGACGGCTATTTACCGACGGATGTATTCCGTCGCTAGTAGCGACGGACACCCGACTAAATGGCGACGATTTGCCGTCGAATTGCAGCCTATTGTAGAAGCATGGAAAAGAATAATAAAACCTTATGCGGCCCAGAAACTCTATGCGGCCCAGAAACTCCATGCGGCTCAGAACTTGGGGGGTTCATGCGGCTAAAAAATCCCTGAGAGCTTTATGCGGCTCAAAGAGCTTTATGCGGTTCAGAAAAGCTACGTGGCCTTATGCGGTTCGAAAGAGGCCCATACAGCTGGCCATAATTACTCCGTGCAGCTGGCCATTAATGCTCTGACACAAAGTGACAGCTCTGACATGGCTCTGACATGATGGCTCTAACATAAAGAAGAGACGCGACATGCTCATAAAAAGATGAGAAAATCTTTGTGATAGCTGGTACAGTTCACAAATTCTAAGAAAGTTCTTTATGCGGATCGCCTGAGTGACCTTCATGCGGCTAGGTTGTGAGGCCACCCTCATGCAGCTCGATTGTGAGGCCACCCTCATGTGGCTCGGTTGTGAGGCCACCCACATGCGGCTCGGACAGGGGGACAGTCCTTCATGCGGCTCGCAACCTAGTGGCAGAAGTTGACTAAGTCTTAAACAACTCAGATTTGTTGCAATCAACAGATCATGGCAGTTCAGATTTATTTCAACCAACATAACAGTCCAAATTTATTGCAACAAACAGATCAAGATTAATCTTAACCAATCCCCAACTGCCCACTTCTCAAGGCGCAGTTACAAGGATGTGGCCACATGGCTGTACACCCCATTTATCATAAATTCTTATAAATAGCAAGGTGCTATTCCCTTGTATACACACACAGAGCAGCAGAGAGATATAGAGAGCATTTCTTCGCCAGAGCCGACGTTGCGTTCGATCGTCCAAGGAGTAAGGCAGAGTTGATAGCACTTTCCCGAGCCTCTATTGTCACCTCCTAGAATCCAAATTAAATAATTGTACTTAGATTACTTTTCCTAGGTTTTGTTCCTAGGCTCTCTTTGTACGCGAGCAAAATTATAATTGTGAATTAATGTTCAGTCCTCCCATAAAACTGTTCTGTTCTTTGATAATCAATGGCAAACACGATGGCAACTCTGTTTGGGACTAACTTCTCCACTGCTGAGAAGTTGGTGACGCAATCGGACGCAGCCAAACTCGGCTCCATGCAACAGATGCTGGTTGTTCGCTTCGACCAGCAAGCGTTTGAAGAGATACTCTCCGATGGAAGCGCTAGCCAGGTCCAGAAGCGAGCCGGCCCGAAGAAGGCCAGCAGGGAGTGGAGGCCTAAGACTGCTGCTCCTCTCCAAGCTTTGGAAGAAGTGTTCTCTGCTGCCCAAGACAGCGGAGAAGACTCACATGCAGTCCCACTTCAGGCCCAAGAGGACCCTGCTGTCCCCAAGTCTGGCAGAGGAAAGCACTACGATGCTGGACTTGCGGGAGCAAAGGGGAACTCTATACGGAAGCCGCATAAGGGCGCCAGCCGCATGAAGGCTCATGCGGACACAAATTCCAGCCGCATACAGAAACCTCATGCGACCACAAATTCCAGCCGCATACGAAAGGCTCCTGCGGCCCCCACAATTTCCAGCCGTATGCAGGATGTTTATGCAGCCACCAAGCCCAATCGCAGGGAGATGGCTTATGCGGCATCCAATCCCAGCCGCAAGCCATCCACCCTATGCGGCTCAGGCTCAGTCTTTGACCGGCTCTCATGCGGTCCTGACCTCAGAAACTCTCATGAGGGTGTGCCAGACTTTGTGCGGCACAATTTAGACTCTTTCTACTATACACCCTCGGGTGCTAGAGCAAAGAAGTCTAGGGCAGCGCGGGCTCGTCAAGCTCAGTCAGCTGTCCCAACTTATGACCGTACCGCTAACTGTTACGCGGGCCTCTGATGGAAGGTTGTACAAAACTACCCGTGTTCAACCCCCGGCGGCCAACGGACAGGGTGGTCAAGAGTCTCCTAAAAATGATCAGGGGCAAATATTTTTGCTAGCCCCATGTCAGGGAGCAAACATGATACCAACACACTCGTGTGCTCGGGACTCCCGAGCCCACAAAACGAGTGTAAGGGTTGCTCGAGAAGCACTTGACTTGCATGATGTGATCCTTCACAAACGCAAGGAAAGGGAAAAAATCTTGGTGTGCAAAGAGTCCTTCCATGGACATCACTGCACTCAAGTCATTGTCAACTGCTGCTGCAACAAGGCAGCAGTACAAGAGGGCCGGCAGTCCGTCTTCCAACGACTGCAGCGGCCAGGACCGGTCCTAGAATAAAGCTCGGGAGACGAGGCGCTTCCTTTCGCCTCCTACAATTCTACTCGGAAGGTCCCAACCAGCAAGGGAGGGAAGAAAGTCACCAGCCCAACGATCTCCACTAGTACGGCTAAGAAACTCTTATCCAAGTGGTTGTCCACAACCACCACAGAAGGAGTTTATCAAGGCACCCGCTCTAAGACGAAATCTTCAACACCTGAAGATTCATCATCTACATCCCTAGGGGTAGCCGAAGCTGGAAGTAGCACTCCCCGGAACATCTACGACAATTCGGTGTTCCAAGAAGATGAACCAAGGGAGATAGTTTCCCCAACAGATGCAACAGAACCAGATACCCCTGGAAACATCCATGGGTACCAAGATAAAGCAATCTCCTATGCAGGGGGTAGCACTTCCTCCTAGTCTGAACCGGAGGAAAACATTCCTACATATCCCGACGACTTCTCCATTGGGGGGTATGATTCGGAGAGCACATCCTCCACAGTTCCTTCTACTGTTCCTCGTGTGAGAACAGTATTTATGACTGAGAACGACCAGGATGGTCCCAGCGATCGACAGTGCCTCGATACTCTTAAGGCCATACTTCATACCCTGGTCAAGTCAGAAGACGAGATCAAGGCAGCCCTGCCAACTCTCCAAGGAAGAACACCTGGCCAAACAAGCTTGGGTCCCGCCGTCAATGAAGACTCAAACACAACCGCGCCAACTCCAGGCAACAATCCACCCGGAATGTCGGCTCCCACTACTGCAGACGAGGCTAGAGAGACAAGAAGAGAGGTCCAGGAGCTTCGGGCAATGTTTAACGTCCGAGAAAACTCTCAGGACCTCAGGATACAACAGCCGTATCCCGCTGCATGGAGAGATGTCCGCTTCCCTCCTCGATACAAACCATTCAACATCAACCCTTATGACGGAAAGACATCTGCAAGCCGATACATGACCTACTTTGAGGTCACAACAGATCATCTGTCGCATGACGACGCCATCCTTACACGATTGTTTATCGGGGCATTGGAGGGAGTCGCATTTGACTGGTATCGCAACTTACCGGACAACTGCATCCATTCCTTCGTCGGCTTCAAACATATGTTCTTGAAGAGGTTCTATGAGGTGGGACAAGATGTGACCATGTCAACCCTCATGGACGTTGTCCAATGAGAGAAGGAGCTGACAAGAAACTACATTGAGCGGTTTTGCCAAATCGCGATGAAGTTGCCCTCCGGTAATCCAGACTCTTCTTTAATTGAAATTTACCAAAAGAGGCTGCTCCCCACAATCAGTCTCTGGATGGGCGAAAGTCAATTTAAAGACTGGAAGACTTTCATTATCAGCACCACTAGCACAGAAGATAAGTTGAAGAAAGCTCGCCAACTGGGATTGCACATCTCGGATGCGGAGGACAAGGGCAAACGCCCTAATGCCAATCAGTTTAGTGAGAAGTTGGTACCTAGGAATAATGTACAAATTAATTTAGAAACTTTATAGTCGTATGCCAATAAAGGGCGTAGCCTACATGGTACTCGAATATCGTAAACATATTTGAAGTCGTTTTACCGAGAATTTATGCCTCGCCAGTGTACAGCTAGCTGCAATAAACTCTTGGTTCCATGACTCAAATGAGGATACGATAATGAATACCCTATCAAATCTATCCAATCTTGACATAATATTTCAAGGAAAATTAGGGCAACCAAGCTATAGCTTGAATGACATTCGATAACTCACGCTTACTTGAAATTTTTTCAACTTGGGGGACATGCCACGACAGTGCGCTGCTGGCTGCATTGAACCCGCAGTCGCGATAATTCAAATAAGTGACGACAGTGCGCTGCTGTCTTGTCATTGCAAGCCATCAAAATTATTCTAACTATATCTCCAAGAATATCAAAGGAGTTTTAAAATATCATATAAGTTGACAAAGATAGGAAAGTGTAAGTATCCGTTCTTCACGTATAAGCTCATCCTCTTGAAAAGAAAAACAGTTGATTAGGAAGGATAATGATCGAAGTCAAAATAAGCAAAAATCTTATAATCCTTATTTCATAGATATTCAATATTCAACGTTTGAGAGGGAACTTTGAATCCGAAAATTTAACTCAAAATTAATAGACAATTGAGTGAGAAGTAATTAAATAATTTCTAGGTCCAAGGAAAAGAATATAGGTGATACAAACTTATGATATGTCGATGTTTAGAAAAGACATAAGATAAGGTTGTATAATTGATCATGATTAGTGAGAAAACGATCGAAGGCAAAAGAAATATAAACTTGAATTTATATTTCTCTAATATTCAAGATCGAAGAAAAAAATATGTAAATAGCACTATGTCTACCCATTATGAATATATTCATACAAAAGTATATAGATATAGCCTAAGTGAAACCCAATAATCCCAAAATAACATTCTAAGAGAAGGTCACCCTATTTCCAAGTAAAGTATGAATTTAAATAGCAGTAATACATATATTATATTCAATATATAATTTATAGAAATTAATCACAATGCTAGAAATGGACTACCAATATATACACATTTACATATCAACATGGACGACATTGGTCGCATTACATGACCAATAAGACCTGGGTTGGATTCGAACTGGTTTGGAACAATCAAAATTTCTAAAAGCCTATAATCCTAAAAAAAATAATTAAATATATATACATATTTTGGGTCAAGTCACAACTTGGCCTGGTTTTCCTAGTTGGAAAATACTTATGGCTCAGCCTTTTCTACCATGGCTAATACACTAGTTAAAGCATGCCATTGCACTATTCATGCCATAGTCTTTACGTCATTTTACACTCCAAAATTTAACCATGACTAAGATATTCCATAATAATAATTAATTAAATTAAATATTTCTAAATTCTAAAAATCATATTTAATTCAAATAAGTAAATAAAAGGATATTTTCAAAATTTCGAAAAGAGGGTTACGAATCTACATTCCTTAGAAATACTATCAAATCAAAATGTGATAGTGCATCCTTCTGTGAGATTCGTCTAGTGAGACCTATGTAGCAACCTTAACTACCCAAATGTCAAATTAAATTAGGGACTCCTAGTCCTAACCATTCTCTTAAAATTGATTTACTCCTAGTTGTGAATGAGCATTTCCTAGTCACAGGCTCGCAGTAGTACAACTAATATGGTACTACCACGAGTTCGCATGATTTGCAAAAACAGACCTACATGGGCTACCACAAAAACTTGTCACGACCCGCACCTACTTTTTCGGATACGAGACGTGTCCAAGCCAGCCTACGCCGCAGAGTCCGCGGTAGAACGCTGTCGAGCCCGAAAAAATAGATGCTCAAAAATAAATATTTGATGCTCATTCACATTTCTAATTTATTACAATATTTACAACATTTATATTTAAAGAAAAAAACAAAGTTTTACAATTTAAGAAATTGATACAATTGCTTTCTATTCTAGGTTGTCCTCAGCATACCCAAGTCTTCCCAATGCTAACAGTGATCGCGGCTAAACCTGAAAAATGTTGGTTTTCAGTCAGGAATGGAACAAGTACACAAACCGACGACAATGCAAAACACAATAGAATTAACAAGACATGAAAATAGCATATGGAATATGAAAGCTAGTAAGAAAACTGATGACATAGCACGATAGAGAAGTAAACAAGAAAAAACTAATAAAAGACATCTATCTATCTAGGTGGTGTGAAATATCTGTTTCAATATATGAACGGCTAGGGGGAAAATCCGGCTCACTGCACGTGTCGTGTGCAGCTGCTATCGTTCAAGAATAGACATTTTGGGGATATTTCTAGGTAGTCCACATGTTTACTAAGATATTTCCCCTCCCGACTACTCCGTGTGACGAGCGTGTCAACTAGCAGCAAGATATATGTATAGACATGAAATGAAAAGACTACTATGAATCGGAAAGCAATCAGAAAGTACACTTGCCTGAGGTCCTTAGCTGGAGAAACCAATAATACCATACCACTCAATGAGCCACAATCAGTCAACATATGTAGAAGTCTCCGGATGCTGAAATAAATAGTACAAACGTTCTCAGAATAGTCAAATTAGCTAGGATTGCCTGTCCTTAAGTCCAATTCTGGATACAGGGGCAAAACGGTAATTTTAGGCAAAAACGATGTCCGTTGTTGGACCTGCTTTGCACCGAAAAGCGTGCCAGAGTCGATGGTCTCTAAAGTCGTCAAACTACATGTCTACGGATCCCGTTTTCCGATACGAACCCAATCGTATGTCCAAAGTTGAATTCCGGCGGGCCGTGCAAAAATTGCTCGTTGAATGGAATCCATTAAGATATAGCTTTAGAAAACCCAAAATAATAATTTACCTTACTAAAATTCATATAAAATCTATTGGGTTTAGACCCAAAATTATTAGTCCGACTATTTTAAATAAATATTTTGGTACTGTAAAATCATATTTAAGCCAAAACTAAAGTTTATCTAGGTAGAGAAATATTATAATACTATTTTGAAAATCAAGAAGCTATATTTAAAATACTAGAAAATAATATAATAATATTTTGAGATTTCGAAATCTAAGTTGAAATTACAAATAAGGCCTAAACGCAACACTATCATCTTGTTGCAAAAATAAAGTTAGAAAATACTAGTATGCCATTTCCAAAAACATTAATGATAGTAATATTATTATTATAATATGTACATACACATTAAATACTAATATAATATATATATATATATATATATATATATATAGAGAGAGAGAGAGAGAACTAAATAACAGTATAATATACTACCAACCCTCTAGCTGGCCCAATAGTTCTAAACAAAGTTAACAAAATGACATAAAACCCAAACCCACATCCTAAGGCCAAGATCGGCCCACCACACTAAGCCCATAAACTAAACGAAGTAATTAACATAAAACTAAAGAAGGAAGAAAAAGAAAGGAAACATCTTGTTGCTTCCCTATTTAACAGTAAATTAAGATATTAATAACCTAAATCCAAACCAACAATATACATAATCTACTAATTGGTCCTGGCCCATTGCCCCCCCTGGCTTGAGGCCCGGCCCAAGACTCTATTACTTCTCTCTTCTCAGCAGAGAAAGAGAGGAACAATTTCCTCTGATGTAAAAAAAGAAAGGGGAAGAAGAATAAAGGGGAAGGAGCAACTCACCGTGGTGGTACGGTCGGCGCGTAGAGGCGGCTCTGACGCGGAGGATGCGGGACACGATCGACTTGGGGGCGGCGTCCGACGAGGGGCTAGGTCACGGAGCCTCGAGGCACGGTCTCCGACGGTCGGGATGAGCTGTTCGGTCCGGACGGCGCTCGCGGCTGCAGAGTAGCGCTGCCGGTGGTTCGAGCGGAGTTTCCCGTCGATCGGTCGAGCGCAGGCGGCGCTCGGCCTCAACTTGGCAGCAGAGGGGTCGGATCTGGGGCTCATCGGGGAGAGGGGAAGGGTGTTCCCACCGCGTGCGGCGGAGGCGGAGCTGGGAGCAGCGGCGACGACCGACGCTTGGGGCGCTCCTCGGCTGGCGGCCGATCTGGGAGAGGGGACAGCCCGGAGCGGTAGGCGACGTCCAGATCTGCGGAGGTGGCGAATTCGCTCGTGGCGGCGTCCCGATCTGGACAGGGTCGGGTACGTCGGGGCAAGAACTGTCGTCGACGAATAGACGCGTCCAGCGCTGGAGGCGGACGGGTGGCTCCTCGAGCTTGACGAAGATGAAGTCTCCGCGGTGGAAGAACCGACTACAGAATCGAGCCAGCGCTTGGTCGAAAAGAACTCCGTCGATTTCTGGCCACGAAGAACGGCGTCGGACAAGGTGAGTGATTGGGGTTTCAGTTGTGGTGGTTGGAATATCCGTGTCGGCCTGTCGACACTGACATGGGATTTGGTTGAGTTGTAATCTTGTGGAATAAGACGAGAATGACACGGACACACGGGTCCAGACACGATGAATCCTGTGGTGGTGGTACCGATGGTCTTGGCTGGTTTCGATCGCGATGGTGTCCTGATGGCAGGGACTACGACCTTGACGGGGAAGGTCGGGGAACCACTGGTTGACGTCGATTGTGGGGTCGGGATCGGTGGTGACTGGCTTCATTGGTGGAGCATATCTGTTGGGGTGGTTATTCAGGAGAGGCACAGTGGAGATGGCGGAACAGAGGGTGGTTCGGTGGTGGTTAGGAGATTGATGGTGGTGGCGAAACTCTGTCCGGGTTGGTGATGATGGAATCGGTGTGGTCTGGAGATTGTGGCGAGAGTTAGGCTTCGATATTGTCTACAGGGAGGAATAAGGGCTTATATATTTATGTAGAGATGGGAACGACTTTAGGAATAGTAGACTATAAATACATATAGATAAAATCAAAGATTGGTTTAAAAATTCTATCATAAATAGGATTTAAAATAAAATTGATCTAGATAGTCATTTAATATAAATTTGTTTAAAAAGATTTAATCTTTTAAGATATCAACGAATCTTTCTTTTATTCCAATCAAATAAGTTTTTACATAAGAAATAGTTTAACCAAAACCATTAATAGATAATATCAATTTAAATCCAAATAATTTAAATTGTATGAAATTAATTAAATCCAATAACTATCAAAAATAATTTTAAGGTAAACATAATAAACTAGTAGATATAATTACTAATTTAAATCGATATATAAATAATATACATTTAAATATGAAATTATGTAATTGAATTATCATAAAATAATTTAAAAGTATTGTTTGATACTATCAAATATTTTCAAGTATATTTTCACAAATTCATACTTTCTTCAAAATAAATTAGCTAACATTTTTATTGTTTAAAAAAAATACTTATAATAATGAACCAAATAAACATATCAATTTAAATTAGCAATTTAATGTTATTAAATACGTTTTGAATATATATAAATCCAGTTATCAAATAAGTTAGTTAAAGCGTCCTATAATTCAAATAATCTTGAATACCATGAATTCAAATTTAATCCATATTAATTTAAAACAATACTATATTTTGTCAATAAAAATTATATTTAGCCAAATTCAAAACTAATAATGCTTCTAAAGTAAGGCTTAATACCGCCAAATAATATTTGAAAACATATAATGATAATATTAAATCGAATAAACTTTTGAATAAAACTATTCTAATCAAATTCTCATAAATAGTCCAACTAATAATTTAATACATTAGTCTATCTTATCAAGTAAACTAAGTCATGTAAATTTAAATTCAACCCAAATAAATAAAGTTAAAAATAAAATAAAATAAATCGGAAAGGGGAGTTACAAATCTACCCACCTTAGAAATAAATTCGTCCTCGAATTTAAGGACTACTTGGATAGGCAGACTTGGTAGATTGGCAAAAGGTAGTAGAAATTTCTGATAAAAGAATTTGATCGAAAAAATAAATAAACCAGGAAGAAGCATTTGAAACTCCAAAAGTCCTAAAATGCTCTAAAATGTTTTCAAAAGAATTTGACAAAAGTTCATCAAGACTCTACCCACCTTAGAAAATTTCCTACTCGAAGATTTCGAATGGCACAATTAATCATGATCAAGTAACGATGTGATCGTTGATCAAATGAATTAAGTCGTGAATAAAATTGAAATTTTAAGAAAATATACTATGTGGCACGATTAGCTACCCTTGGAATTATATAGGCATGATCAAAGGTCAAAATTTTAGGCTGATGCTAAATATGAAAAAAAAAATTACTTAGATAAATTTAAGAAGTAGTCGCGGTCAAGGCTACTCATGGAAGTCATCTAAGCATGATCAAAATTTAAAAGTTGGTACTAGCATGAACAAGATCACAATAGTTATGATCACGGTGGAATAAAATAAAACTTAGTTAAAATGCAGGCACGATTATGATTTAGTCATGAACAAAAATTATGCAAGATCATTTGAAATCATTTTGGTACGAACAAAAAGTTAAGCAAAATTACTTAGGTACGATAATAGAATCGAATTCTAGGATAACATGCGAATTGGCACGATTGGAATAGAATCAAATAGTCTAGTCGTGATCTAAAGATTGTTAAGGATGGTCCAAATCGAAACCGTTCTAATACGATCGATTGGGTAAGCATGGTCATAGAATCGTAATCTAGGGGTGATTATGAATCTAGTGGGAGGAAATTTAATTAGGTTTAAAAGATGACAATTCAAAATAGGAAGATATGGAGGAAAAGAACAATCAGTTTAGTGAGAAGTTGGTACCTAGGAATAATGTACAAATCAATTTAGAAACGTTTATAGTCGTATGCCAATAAAGGGCGTAGCCTACACGGTACTCGAATATCGTAAACATATTTGAAGTCGTTTTACCGAGAATTTATGCCTCGCCAGTGTACAGCTAGCTGCAATAAACTCTTGGTTCCACGACTCAAATGAGGATACGATAATGAATACCCTATCAACTCTATCCAATCTTGACATAATATTTCAAGGAAAATTAGGGCAACCAAGCTATAGCTTGAATGACATTCGGTAACTCACGCTTACTTGAAATTATTTCAACTTGGGGGACATGCCACGCCAGTGCGCTGCTGGCTACAGTGAACCCGCAGTCGCGATAATTCAAATAAGTGACGACAGTGCGCTGTTGTCTTGTCATCGCAAGCCATCAAAATTATTCCAACTATATCTCCAAGAATATCAAAGGAGTTTTAAAATATTATATAAGTTGACAAAGATAGGAAAGTGTAAGTATCCGTTCTTCACGTATAAGCTCATCCTCTTGAAAAGAAAAACAGTTGATTAGGAAGGATAATGATCGAAGTCAAAATAAGCAAAAATCTTATAATCCTTATTTCACAGATATTCAATATTCAACGTTTGAGAGGGAACTTTTGAATCCGAAAACTTAACTCAAAATTAATAGACAATTGAGTGAGAAGTAATTAAATAATTTCTAGGTCCAAGGAAAAGAATATAGGTGATACAAACTTATGATATGTCGATGTTTAGAAAAGACATAAGATAAGGTTGTATAATTTATCATGATTAGTGAGAAAACGATCGAAGGCAAAAGAAATATAAACTTGAATTTATATTTCTCTAATATTCAAGATCGAAGGAAAAATATGTAAATAGCACTATGTCTACCAATTATGAATATATTCATACAAAAGTATATAGATATAGCCTAAGTAAAACCCAATAATCCCAAAATAACATTCTAAGAGAAGGTCACCCTATTTCCAAGTAAAGTATGAATTTAAATAGCAGTAATACATATATTATATTCAATATATAATTTATAGAAATTAATCACAATGCTAGAAATCGACTACCAATATATACACATTTACATATCAACATGGACGACATTGGTCGCATTACATGACCAATAAGACCTGGGTTGGATTCGGACTGGTTTGGAACAATCAAAATTTCTAAAAGCCTATAATCCTAATAATAAATAATTAAAAATATATACATATTTTGGGTCAAGTCACAACTTGGCCTGGTTTTCCTAGTTGGAAAATACTTATGGCTCAGCCTTTTCTACCATGGCTAATACACTAGTTAAAGCATGCCATTGCACTATTCATGTCATAGTCTCTAGTCATTTTACACTCCAAAATTTAACCATGACTAAGATATTCCATAATAATAATTAATTAAATTAAATATTTCTAAAATTCTAAAAATTATATTTAAATCAAATAAGTAAATAAAAGGATATTTTCAAAATTTCGAAAAGAGGGTTACGAATCTACATTCCTTAGAAATACTATCGAATCAAAATGTGATAGTGCATCCTTCTGTGAGAGTCGTCTAGTGAGACCTATGTAGCAACCTTAACTACCCAAATGTCAAATTAAATTAGGGACTCCTAGTCCTAACCATTCTCTTAAAATTGATTTACTCCTAGTTGTGAATGAGCATTTCCTAGTCACAGGCTCGCAGTAGTACAACTAATATGGTACTACCATGAGTTCGCATGATTTACGAAAACAGACCTGCATGGGCCACCACAAAAACTTGTCACGACCCGCACTCACTTTTCCGGATACGAGACGTGTCCAAGCCAGCCTACGCCGCAGAGTCGGCGGTAGAACGCTGTCGAGCCCGCAAGAAATAGATGCTCAAAAATAAACATTTGCTGCTCATTCACATTTCTAATTTATTACAATATTTACAACATTTATATTTAAAGAAAAAAATAAAGTTTTACAATTTAATAAATTGATACAATTGCTTTCTATTCTAGGTTGTCCTCAGCATACCCAAGTCTTCCCAATGCTAACAGTGATCGCAGCTAAACCTGAAAAATGTTGGTTTCTAGTCAGGAATGGAACAAGTACACAAACCGACGACAATGCAAAACACAATAGAATTAATAAGACATGAATATAGCATATGGAATATGAAAGCTAGTAAGAAAACTGATGACATAGCACGATAGAGAAGTAAACAAGGAAAAACTAATAAAAGACATCTATCTATCTAGGTGGTGTGAAATATATGTTTCAACATGTGAACGGCTAGGGGGTAAAATTCGGCTCACTGCACGTGTCGTGTGCAGCTGCTATCGTTCAAGAATAGATATTTTGGGGATATTTCTGGGTAGTCCACATGTTTACTAAGATATTTCCCCTCCCGACTACTCCGTGTGACGAGCGTGTCAACAAGCAGCAAGATATATGTATAGACATGAAATAAAAAGACTACTATGAATCGGAAAGCAATAAGAAAGTGCACTTGCCTGAGGTCCTTAGCTGGAGAAACCAATAATACCATACCACTCAATGAGCCACAATCAGTCAACACATGTAGAAGTCTCCGGATGCTGAAATAAATAGTACCAATGTTCTCAAAATTGTCAAATTAGCTAGGATTGCCTGTCCTTAAGTCCAATTCTGGACACAGGGGCAAAACGATAATTTCGGGCGAAAACGATATCCATCGTTGGACCTGCTTTGCACCGAAAAGCGTGCCAGAGTCGATGGTCTCTAAAGTCGTCAAACTACATATCTACGGATCCCGTTTTTCGATACGAACCCAACCGTATGTCCAAAGTTAAATTCCGACGGGCCGTACAAAAATTGCTCGTTGAATGGAATCCATTAAGATATAGCTTTAGAAAACCCAAAATAATAATTTACCTTACTAAAATTCATATAAAATCTATTGGGTTTAGACCCAAAATTATTAGTCCGACTATTTTAAATAAATATTTTGGTACTGTAAAATCATATTTAAGCCAAAACTAAAGTTTATCTAGGTAGAGAAATATTATAATACTATTTTGAAAATCAAGAAGCTATATTTAAAATACTAGAAAATAATATAATAATATTTTGAGATTTCGAAATCTAAGTTGAAATTACCAATAAGGCCTAAACGCAACACTATCATCTTGTTGCAAAAATAAAGTTAGAAAATACTAGTATGCCATTTCCAAAAACATTAATGATAGTAATACTTATTATTATAATATGTACATACACATTAAATACTAATATAATATATATATAGAGAGAGAGAGATAACTAAATAACAGTATAATATACTACCAACCCTCTAGTTGGCCCAATAGTTCTAAACAAAGTTAACAAAATGACATAAAACCCAAACCCACATCCTAAGGCCAAGATCGGCCCACCACACTGAGCCCATAAACTAAATGAAGTAATTAACATAAAACTAAAGAAGGAAGAAAAAGAAAGAAAACATCTTGCTGCTTCCCTATTTAACAGTAAATTAAGATATTAATAACCTAAATCCAAACCAACAATATACATAATCTACTAATTGGTCCTGGCCCATTGCCCCCCTGGCTTGAGGCCCGGCCCAAGACTCTATTACTTCTCTCTTCTCAGCAGAGAAAGAGAGGAACAATTTTCTCTGATGTAAAAAAAGAAAGGGGAAGAAGAATAAAGGGGAAGGAGCAACTCCCCGTGGTGGTACGGCCGGCGCGTAGAGGCGGCTCTGACGCGGAGGATGCGGGACACGATCGACTTGTGGGCGGCGTCCGGCGAGGGGCTAGGTCACGGAGCCTCGAGGCACGGTCTCCGACGGTCGGGATGAGCTGTTCGGTCCGGGCGGCGCTCGCGGCTGCAGAGTAGCGCTGCCGGTGGTTCCAGCGGAGTTTCCCGCCGATCGGTCGAGCGCATGCGGCGCTCGGCCTCAACTTGGCAGCGGAGGGGTCAGATCTAGGGATCACCGGGGAGAGGGGAAGGGTGTTCCCACCGCGTGCGGCGGAGGCGAAGCTGGGAGCAGCGGCGGTGACCGACGCTTGGGACGCTCCTCGGCTGGCGGCCGATCTGGGAGAGGGGACAGCCCGGAGCGGTAGGCGACGTCCAGATCTGCGGAGGTGGCAAATTCGCTCGGGGCGGCGTCCCGATCTGGACAGGGTCGGGTACGTCGGGGCAAGAACTGTCGCCGGCGAATAGACGCGTCCAGCGCTGGACGCGGACGGGTGGCTCCTCGAGCTTGACGAAGATGAAGTCTCCGCGGAGGAAGAACCGACTACGAAATCGAGCCAGCGCTTGGTCGAAAAGAACTACATTGATCTCTGGCCACGGAGAACGGCGTCGGACAAGGTGAGTGATTGGGGTTTCAGTTGTGGTGGTTGGAATATCCGTGTCGGCCTGTCGACACTGACATGGGATTTGGTTGAGTTATAATCTTGTGGAATAAGACGAGAATGACACGGACACACGGGTCCGGACACGATGAATCCTGTTGTGGTGGTGGTAGCGATGGTCTTGGCTGGTTTCGATCGTGATGGTGTCCTTATGGCAGGGACTGCGGCCTTGACGGGGAAGGTCGGGGAACCACTGGTTGACGTCGATTGTGGGGTCGGGATCGGTGGTGACTGGCTTCATTGGTGGAGCATATCTGTTGGGGTGGTTATTCAGGAGAGGCACAGTGGAGATGGCGGAACAGAGGGTAGTTCGGTAGTGGTTAGGAGATTGATGGTGGTGGCAAAACTCTGTCCGGGTTGGTGATGATGGAATCGGTGTGGTCTGGAGATTGTGGCGAGAGTTAGGCTTCGATATTGTCTACAGGGAGGAATAAGGGCTTATATATTTATGTAGAGATGGGAACGACTTTAGGAAGAGTAGACTATAAATACATATAGATAGAATCAAAGATTGGTTTAAAAATTCTATCATAACTAGGATTTAAAATAAAATTGATCTAGATAGTCATTTAATGTAAATTTGTTTAAAAAGATTTAATCTATTAAGATATCAACGAATCTTTCTTTTATTCCAATCAAATAAGTTTTTACATAAGAAATAGTTTAACCAAAACCATTAATAGATAATATCAATTTAAATCCAAATAATTTAAATTGTATGAAATTAATTAAATCCAATAACTATCAAAAATAATTTTAAGGTAATCGTAATAAACTAGTAGATATAATTACTAATTTAAATCGATATATAAATAATATACATTTAAATATGAAATTATGTAATTGAATTATCATAAAATAATTTAAAAGTATCGTTTGATACTATCAAATATTTTCAAGTATATTTTCACAAATTCATACTTTCTTCAAAATAAATTAGCTAACATTTTTATTGTTTAAAAAAAATACTTATAATAATGAACCAAATAAACATATCAATTTAAATTAGCAATTTAATGTTATTAAATACGTTTTGAATATATATAAATCCAGTTATCAAATAAGTTAGTTAAAGCGTCCTATAATTCAAATAATCTTGAATACTATGAATTCAAATTTAATCCATATTAATTTAAAACAATACTATATTTTGTCAATAAAAATTATATTTAGCCAAATTCAAAACTAATAATGCTTCTAAAGTAAGGCTTAATACCGCCAAATAATATTTGAAAACATATAATGATAATATTAAATCGAATAAACTTTTGAATAAAACTATTCTAATCAAATTCTCATAAATAGTCCAACTAATAATTTAATACATTAGTCTATCTTATCAAGTAAACTAAGTCATGTAAATTTAAATTCAACCCAAATAAACAAAGTTAAAAATAAAATAAAATAAATCGGAAAGGGGAGTTACAAATCTACCCACCTTAAAAATAAATTCGTCCTCGAATTTAAGGACTACTTGGATAGGCAGACTTGGTAGATTGGCAAAAGGTAGTAGAAATTTCTGATAAAAGGATTTGATCGAAAAAATAAATAAACCAGGAAGAAGCATTTGAAACTCCAAAAGTCCTAAAATGCTCTAAAATGTTTTCAAAAGAATTTGATAAAAGTTCATCAAGACTCTACCCACCTTAGAAATTTTCTTACTCGAAGATTTTGAATGGCACAATTAATCATGATCAAGTAACGATGTGATCGTTGATCAAATGAATTAAGTCGTGAATAAAATTGAAATTTTAAGAAAATATACTATGTGGCACGATTAGCTACCCTTGGAATTATATAGGCATGATCAAAGGTCAAAATTTTAGGCTGATGCTAAACATGAAAAAAAAAATTACTTAGATAAATTTAAGAAGTAGTCGCGGTCAAGGCTACTCATGGAAGTCATCTAAGCATGATCAAAATTTAAAAGTTGGTACGAGCATGAACAAGATCACAATAGTCATGATCACGGTGGAATAAAATAAAACTTAGTTAAAATGCAGGCACGATTATGATTTAGTCATGAACAAAAATTATGCAAGATCATTTGAAATCATTTTGGTACGAACAAAAAGTTAAGCAAAATTACTTAGGCAGGATTATAGAATCGAATTCTAGGATAACATGCGAATTGGCACGATTGGAATAGAATCAAATAGTCTAGTCGTGATCTAAAGATTGTTAAGGATGGTCCAAATCGAAACCGTTCTAATACGATCGATTGGGTAAGCATGGTCATAGAATCGTAATCTAGGGGTGATTATGAATCTAGTGGGAGGAAATTTAATTAGGTTTAAAAGATGACGATTCAAAAATAGGAAGATATGGAGGAAAAGAACAATCAGTTTATTGAGAAGTTGGTGCCTAGGAATAATGTACAAATCAATTTAGAAACTTTTATAGTCGTATGCCAATAAAGGGCGTAGCCTACATGGTACTCGAATATCGTAAACATATTTGAAGTCGTTTTACCGAGAATTTATGCCTCGCCAGTATACAGCTAGCTGCAATAAACTCTTGGTTCCATGACTCAAATGAGGATACGATAATGAATACCCTATCAACTCTATCCAATCTTGACATAATATTTCAAGGAAAATTAGGGCAACCAAGCTATAGCTTGAATGACATTCGATAACTCACGCTTACTTGACATTATTTCAACTTGGGGGATATGCCACGCCAGTGCGCTGCTGGCTGCAGTGAACCTGCAGTCGCGATAATTCAAATAAGTGACGACAGTGCGCTGCTGTCTTGTCATCGCAAGCCATCAAAATTATTCCAACTATATCTCCAAGAATATCAAAGGAGTTTTAAAATATCATATAAGTTGACAAAGATAGGAAAGTGTAAGTATCCGTTCTTCACGTATAAGCTCATCCTCTTGAAAAGAAAAACAGTTGATTAGGAAGGATAATGATCGAAGTCAAAATAAGCAAAAATCTTATAATCCTTATTTCACAGATATTCAATATTCAACGTTTGAGAGGGAACTTTTGAATCCGAAAACTTAACTCAAAATTAATAGACAATTGAGTGAGAAGTAATTAAATAATTTCTAGGTCCAAGGAAAAGAATATAGGTGATACAAACTTATGATATGTCGATGTTTAGAAAAGACATAAGATAAGGTTGTACAATTGATCATGATTAGTGAGAAAACGATCGAAGGTAAAAGAAATATAAACTTGAATTTATATTTCTCTAATATTCAAGATCGAAGGAAAAATATGTAAATAGCACTATGTCTACCCATTATGAATATATTCATACAAAAGTATATAGATATAGCCTAAGTGAAACCCAATAATCCCAAAATAACATTCTAAGAGAAGGTCACCCTATTTCCAAGTATAGTATGAATTTAAATAGCAGTAATACATATATTATATTCAATATATAATTTATAGAAATTAATCACAATGCTAGAAATGGACTACCAATATATACACATTTACATATCAACATGGACGACATTGGTCGCATTACATGACCAATAAGACCTGGGTTGGATTCGGACTGGTTTGGAACAATCAAAATTTCTAAAAGCCTATAATCCTAATAATAAATAATTAAATATATATACATATTTTGGGTCAAGTCACAACTTGGCCTGGTTTTCCTAGTTGGAAAATACTTATGGCTCAGCCTTTTCTACCATGGCTAATACACTAGTTAAAGCATGACATTGTACTATTCATGCCATAGTCTCTAGTCATTTTACACTCCAAAATTTAACCATGGCTAAGATATTCCATAATAATAATTAATTAAATTAAATATTTCTAAAATTCTAAAAATCATATTTAATTCAAATAAGTAAATAAAAGGATATTTTCAAAATTTCGAAAAGAGGGTTACGAATCTACATTCCTTAGAAATAATATCGAATCAAAATGTGATAGTGCATCCTTCTGTGAGAGTCGTCTAGTGAGACCTATGTAGCAACCTTAACTACCTAAATGTCAAATTAAATTAGGGACTCCTAGTCCTAACCATTCTCTTAAAATTGATTTACTCCTAGTTGTGAATGAGCATTTCCTAGTCACAGGCTCGCAGTAGTACAACTAATATGGTACTACCACGAGTTCGCATGATTTACGAAAATAGACCTGCATGGGCCACCATAAAAACTTATCAGACCCGCACCCGCTTTTCCGGATACGAGACGTGTCCAAGCCAGCCTACGCCGCAGAGTCGGCGGTAGAACGCTGTCGAGCCTGCAAGAAATAGATGCTCAAAAATAAACATTTGCTGTTCATTCACATTTCTAATTTATTACAATATTTACAACATTTATATTTAAAGAAAAAAATAAAGTTTTATAATTTAAGAAATTGATACAATTGCTTTCTATTCTAGGTTGTCCTCAGCATACCCAATTCTTTCCAATGCTAACAATGATCGCGGCTAAACCTGAAAAATATTGGTTTCCAGTCAGGAATGGAACAAGTACACAAACCGACGACAATGCAAAACACAATAGAATTAACAAGACATAAAAATAGCATATGGAATATGAAAGCTAGTAAGAAAACTGATGACATAGCACGATAGAGAAGTAAACAAGGAAAAACTAATAAAAGACATCTATCTATCTAGGTGGTATGAAATATCTGTTTCAACATGTGAACGGCTAGGGGGTAAAATTTGGCTCACTGCACGTGTCGTGTGCAGCTGCTATCGTTCAAGAATAGACATTTTGGGGATATTTCTGGGTAGTCCACATGTTTACTAACATATTCCCCTCCCGACTACTCCGTGTGACGAGCGTGTCAACAAGCAGCAAGATATATGTATAGACATGAAATGAAAAGACTACTATGAATCGGAAAGCAATCAGAAAGTGCACTTGCCTGAGGTCCTTAGCTGGAGAAACCAATAATACCATACCACTCAATGAGCCACAATCAGTCAACACATGTAGAAGTCTCCGGATGCTGAAATAAATAGTACCAACGTTCTCAGAATAGTCAAATTAGCTAGGATTGCCTGTCCTTAAGTCCAATTCTGGACACAGGGGCAAAACGGTAATTTTGGGCGAAAACGATGTCCGTCGTTGGACCTGCTTTGCACCGAAAAGCGTGCCAGAGTCGATGGTCTCTAAAGTCGTCAAACTACATGTCTACGGATCCCGTTTTCCGATACGAACCCAACCATATGTCCAAAGTTGAATTCCGACGGGCCGTACAAAAATTGTTCGTTGAATGGAATCCATTAAGATATAGCTTTAGAAAACCCAAAATAATAATTTACCTTACTAAAATTCATATAAAATCTATTGGGTTTATACCCAAAATTTTTAGTCCGACTATTTTAAATAAATATTTTGGTACTGTAAAATCATATTTAAGCCAAAACTAAAGTTTATCTAGGTAGATAAAAATTATAATACTATTTTGAAAATCAAGAAGCTATATTTAAAATACTAGAAAATAATATAACAATATTTTGAGATTTCAAAATCTAAGTTGAAATTACAAATAAGGCCTAAACGCAACACTATCATCTTATTGCAAAAATAAAGTTAGAAAATACTAGTATGCCATTTCCAAAAACATTAATGATAGTAATACTTATTCTAATAATATGTACATACACATTAAATACTAATATAATATATATATATATATAGAGAGAGAGAGAGATAACTAAATAACAGTATAATATACTACCAACCCTCTAGCTGGCCCAATAGTTCTAAACAAAGTTAACAAAATGACATAAAACCCAAACCCACATCCTAAGGCCAAGATCGGCCCACCACACTAAGCCCACAAACTAAACGAAGTAATTAACATAAAACTAAAGAAGGAAGAAAAAGAAAGGAAACATCTTGCTGCTTCCCTATTTAACAGTAAATCAAGATATTAATAACCTAAATCCAAACCAACAATATACATAATCTACTAATTGGTCCTGGCCCATTGCCCCCCTGGCTTGAGGCCCGGCCCAAGACTCTATTACTTCTCTCTTCTCAGTAGAGAAAGAGAGGAACAATTTCCTCTGATGTAAAAAAAGAAAGAGGAAGAAGAATAAAGGGGAAGGAGCAACTCACCGGGGTGGTAAGGCCGGCGCTTAGAGGCGGCTCTGACGCGGAGGACGCGGGACACGATCGACTTGTGGGCGGCGTCCGGCGAGGGGCTAGGTCACGGAGCCTCGAGGCGCGGTCTCCGACGGTCGGGATGAGCTGTTCGGTCCGGGCGGCGCTCGCGGCTGCAGAGTAGCGCTGTCGGTGGTTCCAGCGGAGTTTTCCGCCGATCGGTCGAACGCAGGCGGCGCTCGGCCTCAACTTTGCAGCGGAGGGGTCGGATCTGGGACTCACCGGGGAGAGGGGAAGGGTGTTCCCACCGCGTGCGGTGGAGGCGGAGCTGGGAGCAGCGGCGGCGACCGACGCTTGGGGCGCTCCTCGGCTGGCGGCCGATCTGGGAGAGGGGACAGCCCGGAGCGGTAGGCGACGTCCAGATCTGCGGAGGTGGCGAATTCGCTCGGGGCGGCGTCCCGATCTGGACAGGGTCGGGTACATCGGGGCAAGAACTATCGCCGGCGAATAGGCGCGTCCAGCGCTGGAGGCGGACGGGTGGCTCCTCGAGCTTGACAAAGATAAAGTCTCCGCGGTGGAAGAACTGACTACGGAATCGAGCCAGCGCTTGGTCGAAAAGAACTCCGTCGATCTCTGGCCACAGAGAACGGCGTCGGACAAGGTGAGTGATTGGGGTTTCAGTTGTGGTGGTTGGAATATCTGTGTCGGCCTGTCGACACTGACATAGGATTTGGTTGAGTTGTAATCTTGTGGAATAAGACGAGAATGACACAGACACACGGGTCCGGACACGATGAATCCTGTGGTGGTGGTAGCGATGGTCTTGGCTGGTTTCGATCGCGATGGTGTCCTGATGGCAGGGACTGCGGCCTTGACGGGGAAGGTCGGGGAACCACTGGTTGACGTCGATTGTGGGGTCGGGATCGGTGGTGACTGGCTTCATTGGTGGAGCATATCTGTTGGGGTGGTTATTCAGGAGAGGCACAGTGGAGATGGCGGAACAGAGGGTGGTTCGGTGGTGGTTAGGAGATTGATGGTGGTGGCGAAACTCTGTCCGGGTTGGTGATAATGGAATCGGTGTGGTCTGGAGATTGTGGCGAGAGTTAGGCTTCGATATTGTCTACAGGGAGGAATAAGGGCTTATATATTTATGTAGAGATGGGAACGACTTTAAGAAGAGTAGACTATAAATACATATAGATAGAATCAAAGATTGGTTTAAAAATTCTATCATAACTAGGATTTAAAATAAAATTGATCTAGATAGTCATTTAATGTAAATTTATTTAAAAAGATTTAATCTATTAAGATATCAACGAATCTTTCTTTTATTCCAATCAAATAAGTTTTTACATAAGAAATAGTTTAACCAAAACCATTAATAGATAATATCAATTTAAATCCAAATAATTTAAATTGTATGAAATTAATTAAATCCAATAACTATCAAAAATAATTTTAAGGTAATCATAATAAACTAGTAGATATAATTACTAATTTAAATCGATATATAAATAATATACATTTAAATATGAAATTATGTAATTGAATTATCATAAAATAATTTAAAAGTATTGTTTGATACTATCAAATATTTTCAAGTATATTTTCACAAATTCATACTTTCTTCAAAATAAATTAGCTAACATTTTTATTGTTTAAAAAAAATACTTATAATAATGAACCAAATAAACATATCAATTTAAATTAGCAATTTAATGTTATTAAATACGTTTTGAATATATATAAATCCAGTTATCAAATAAGTTAGTTAAAGCGTCCTATAATTCAAATAATCTTGAATACCATGAATTCAAATTTAATCCATATTAATTTAAAACAATACTATATTTTGTCAATAAAAATTATATTTAGCCAAATTCAAAACTAATAATGCTTCTAAAGTAAGGCTTAATACCGCCAAATAATATTTGAAAACATATAATGATAATATTAAATCGAATAAACTTTTGAATAAAACTATTCTAATCAAATTCTCATAAATAGTCCAACTAATAATTTAATACATTAGTCTATCTTATCAAGTAAACTAAGTCATGTAAATTTAAATTCAACCCAAATAAACAAAGTTAAAAATAAAATAAAATAAATCGAAAAGGGGAGTTACACCTCCCCGAGACCAGGCTGCTGGGCTGGTACCCCTCACCACATTACGAGGGGAGGTCATGTGGGCCCACCTGGACTTAGTATCCGAAGTAACCCAGTCAGCATCGCCCTCTACTGGCAAGAAGAAGGGCGGAAAAGTCAAGTCCTGCCGCACAATCTCAACCGACGTCGAAGAAGCGACAGCTGTCGTAACCCGATCTGGTGCGCAAACTCAACCCATGCCGGGTAACTCGACTGAAGAACGTCAGCCGACCGCTGCTGATGCTCCAGGACCTTTTCAGCCTCCGCCGGCCAATAAGCCCAAGCCAAAGGAGACCCGCATTGACAAGCCGCTCCGGAAAGACACGCCTTAGGGGCTGGAAAAGCCCTACAATTTTGACATTTTAGCACAATTGGCCAACACACCAGCCAAATTGTCATTATACGAGCTCCTGAGACTCTCCAAAGATGTTTGCGTCGCATTGAGCGAAGCACTTTAGAATGCCGACACATATCTGGCTCAGGTCAATCTTACAGGGAAGATCTCGCCGGCGGATCTCCAAGACAGCGCTTGTACGGGTGCAATGCCCAATATTGTGCTCACTCCGCAAGATATGCTTATCAAGACCAACCTGCACGATCGTCCTCTGTATTATACTGGATACGTCGGCGACATCAAGGTGGATCGGATGCACATTGATCCCGGTTCTTCGATAAGCATTATTCCGAAGAGATTGCTTCACCATCTGCGTATCCCTATGCATCGGCTGACTCTTACCAGCACCGCCATCAGCGGTTTCAATTTAGGGAGAAGCTATCCCATCGAAAAGATTCGCCTGAAGTGCCAAATTGGCGACCTTCAGTCGAAAGTAACCTGCTATGTCATCGATGCAGACACCTCCTACAATATTCTCCTGGGGCATCCGTGGATACATGATTATATGATCGTGCCATCCACATTGCACCAGTGCTTCAAGTACGTCGATAAGCACGGCTTCGTAAAGACGAAATTTGATGACATCGATCCCTTCAAAGGGGTCGAATCCTACTATTCAGATTCCTGCTTGTATGAGAAATCAAAGAGGCACCTGATCAAAGAGGATGTTCAAGAGCAGACGGAGGCCATTGCTGGGCCTGAAGAACCCTTGAGAATCCATCTCCAACCCCGCAAACCAGGCAGGACTGCACCTCTTACAGCCACTCTGCGTAGAGAAACAACTAGTCTCCCGGTGCTCACTACACAAAAGGAGCAGATGACAATCCGACTGCCAAGGTCTGGCTAAGCGTCGAGACCCACTACAGATCCACTGACAATCAGGTTGCCTAGAGCCGGTCAACAACAAACAGAAGAATCCAATCCTTCTGTTAAGCCAATGATGATTCGTCTTCCCAGGACAAGTCGATAGCCGAGCGCTAAGCCGGGGACTGCTAGTGAGCCAACAACTCCCCGTTCAACACCAAACACTAAGCCGGGGGTCGCTAGTGCACCAACGACTCCACGTTCAGCACCACCAGTGGAGCCTCTGATGATCAAGCTGTCCAGGTCATCCTCCCAGTCTTCATTAATACAGGGGGTGGTCGAAGAGGAGTTAGATCTAGCCAAGTATGTGGCTGCTCACACTGATGTTCCTTCTCCGGACGATGTAATTCCACCTGAAAAGATACCTTACTTCATCAATAAAGGGCTATCTTTGAACTACCTCGAGCTTGATAAGCTTTGTATAATGTATGCTATAGAATACGGTATAGGCACCAACCTACATACACAAGTGACAAACGTCAATACCACGAACCAACTCACTCATGTGGAAGACGCTTGCTTCATAGTGGAGGAAGAGGACCATCCAATCATCTTCGGCCGGAAGAATGATCCACAGCTATTCATGATAGAAGAAGTTGATCTCGAACCCGACACCGGGAGACTGCCTCTTTATCTGTATAGCTCCCGATCCAAGTACCTCATACAAAAATAGGGGTATGATATGGAGGCTACGCCAAGCTTGAACTACGGTACTGGACGGCGATTACTTTTACAATTGCCAGTCCTGGCTGGAAAACCACGGGATTACCACAACAAGACCAGACGTGGTCTAGGCTATGTTATACCTGCAACAACTCCTGAAAGCTCCGATGAGGAATGTGACTGGCATTCACATTCAACCGAATCACCCACTTCTGATTCGGATGTCAGCATCGGGGACGTATTCAGGCAAGTTTTGTCTGTCAATATGGCATTTGCTGACGCCTATGAAGAAGACGAAGATGTACCCGAGCTTCTCGAGTTAGAGCCTTGGGTTCAACAGCTAGATGCGCAGTGGAAGAAGCATTTCGAACGAAGAGATCCTCCTACCGAAGATGAGGTCATGCAAGTTGACCTCGGCGATGAATCCTTCCCAAAGCCAATCTTCGTCAGCAAGAGCCTGACAGACGAAGAGAAGGAGTCGCTTTTATAACTCGTCAAAGAGTATATCGACATGTTCATCTAGAGCTATGAATACATGCCAGGGATAAACCCCAAGGTTGCACTCCATAAGCTCAACATTCATCCGGACGCAAAGCCGGTCAAGCAACAGCAACGACAGTTTCGCCCAGATAATATGAATTCTATCGAAGCTGAGGTCAACAAACTGATAGCCAACGGATTCATTTGGGAGAAACAACATCCAGACTGGGTCGCCAACATAGTACCGGTCCTCAAGAAAAATAGGAAGATCCAAATTTGCATCGACTTCCAAAATCTGAACGAAGCATGTCCTAAGGATGAGTTCCTTCTTCCTATTACGGACATAATGATTGACAACACATGTGGCTTTGAGCGCATGTCGTTCATGGATGGCTTCTCAGGATACAACCAAATCAAGATGTTTTCTGATAACGAAAAGCACATATCATTCCGAACGCCAATAGGTGTGTACTGCTACACAGTCATGTCCTTCGGTTTAAAGAATATCGGTGCCACATACCAACGAGCTATGAGCGTCATCTTCAGAGATCACCTGCGTAAGACTATGGAGTGTTACGTCGACGACATCGCCGTCAAAAGTCGCTCTAAGGAAGATCATCTGCACGATCTGAGAACAGTCTTCGACCTGATGCGAGCGCACAACTTGAAGATGAATCCCACAAAATCCTTCTTGGGCGTATCCAGTAGAAAATTCTTGGATTTTATCATTATTGCCCAGGGAATCCACATAGACCCTGAGAAGACGAAGACAATCATGGAGATGGATCCCCTGAAAAATCTTCGAGAACTCAAAGGCCTTCAAGGGAGGCTAGCTTATATCAGGAGGTTTATCTCTAACCTCTCCGGGCGATGTCAACCATTCACCCACCTCATGAAGAAGGGCATCTCCTTCGTATGGGATGAAGAGTGCCAACATGCCTTCGACAACATTAAAGAATACTTGTCAAACCCTCCAATCCTGGTGGCCCCGGTTGCCGAAAAGCCGTTCTTGCTTTACGTGCGAGCGATGGAGCATTCCTTCGGTGCTCTACTAGCACAGAACAATGATGCAGGGCTTGAACAGGCCATCTATTATCTTAGCCGAATGATGATAGGACCTGTGCATAGATACACCATCGTAGAAAAGGAATGTCTTGCTTTGGTGTTCGCTATCCAGAAGACGCGACACTATGTTACAGGACAAACCATCCATGTCATATCTCGAGTTAACCCCCTCAGGGTTCTCATGACCAAGCCAGGTGCACTCAGCTCTCATCTTGCTACCTGGGCGATATTATTGTCTCCCTACCACATGATATTCGTTCCGCAAAAGGCTGTTAAAGGTCAAGCTCTGGCAGACTTTTTAGCAACTCATCCAGGTTCGGAGTCAACCAGAATATATAAAAAGATCCCGGACGAAGTCGCCAATTCAAATATGGCTTCCCATGATACCGTCTGGCGAATATTCTTCGACGGTGCTTCAAGAACCGGGCCCAAGGGCAATATTGTCGTTAGGGTCAGAGTGGTACTGATTTCTCCCTCAGGATTGGTGATCAATCGGGCATACTCCCTCACGGAACCTTGTTCAAACAACATGGCTGAGTATAACGCCTTGGTTATCGGCCTCCGACTTGCAAAAAAGCTGGGGGTAGAATACTTGGAAGCATATGGCGATTCACAGTTAATCGTCAATCAGATCCGGGGTTCATATGAAGTTCGCCATGAAGACATGATCCCCTATCATCAAATAGCAATCACTATCATTACGTCTCTGAAAGAATTCTTCATAGAACATATTCCCAGACTCCGGAACATTGAAGCCGACGCCTTAGCCGGACTGGCCGCTTCTCTGGCGGTTCCAAATCATACTCACCACTTGGTGGATGTAATAGGCCATGAATTGGTCTGTCCGAAGAACAACATCCAATTTGCCGAGAGTTATTCTGCCCTGACGGTCAACGAGGCACAGGACTGGATGCTCCCATTTATTGACTTTGCAGTCTATGGCATCTTGCCGGAGAACCCGAAAGAAGCCACCTCTATCAGAAGACGTTCTCTCAGATTCTTCTACAATACTGAGACAAAAATGCTGTATCGGCGATCCTACGATGGACTACTACTTCGATGTTTGTCAAATATAGAGCCCAAAGAAGCGGTACGTGAAGCTCACGATGACATTTCTGGGGCCCATCAACCTGGTCCGAAGCTGCAAGACGGCCTTCGCCGAATGGGCTATTACTGACCTACAATGGTGGCAGACGTGATAGACTACGCAAGAAAGTGCAAAGCTTGTCAGGTCCACACAGATATCATACATCAACCATCCGAATTCCTACATCCGACGGTGGCATCCTGGCCATTTGAGGCATGGGAAATGGATATCATTGGTCCAATCACCCCACCTTCATCCAGAGGACACCGTTTATACTGGCAATTACGGATTACTTCTCCAAGTGGGCGGAAGTTGTCCTGCTTGCAGAAGTAAAGACATCAAATGTGAACAGCTTCCTCAAGCATCACGTCATCTATCGCTTTGGACTGCCCCGAAGAATCATCCACGACAATGGCCCGCAGTTCGTAAGCCACGCCTTCTATCGATTTTGCGACAAACATCGGATCCAGAACGTTGCTTCAACACCATATAACCCGGCAGCTAATGGTTTGGCGGAAGCGTTCAACAAAACTATAATCAAGCTTCTCAAGAAGTTTGTGTCCTCAAACAAACGTGACTGGAATAAAAAGCTTGGCGAATGCTTATGGGCGTACCGTACTACAGTCCGGACGGCCACTGGGAACACCCCATTCTCTTTGGTATACGGAAGTGAGGCAGTTCTCCTATTGGAGACTCAAATCCCCTCGCTCCGTGTCGCCCTCACTTACCGATTGACGACAGATGATAATTACCGTCGTCGGCTACAAGAGTTGGAGGCCTTAGATGAAAAGCGCCTGCTAGCTCAACAGCGAATCGAGCTTTATCAAGCCCGCATCTCTGGAGCCTTCAACAAGAAGGTTAAACTCAGAACATTTCAAGTAGGCGATCTCGTTTTGGCAGTTCGGAGGTCGATGGTGATGACTCACAAAACCGTCGGTAAATTTCAGCCAAAGTGGGAAGGCCCATTTATCATCGAGGCTGTATTCTCCAATGGTGCATACCGTCTCGCAAAGCAAAACGGAGACTTGCTTATGATGCCCATTAATGGTAAGTTCCTAAAGAAATATTATGTCTAAACGACATCATCCAAATCAATCGGATTGTTGAGTTATGTACCCTTAGGTACCGCTGAACTTACACTCTGGTTACTCCAAATGAATCTATATCCCGTCTTCTGGGTAGTAAGTCATGTATGATCATACCTCTGAACTTCCTTCCTAAAAAAGCATGTTTCTCATGATCTATTACCCGCGCTTTCAGTACATAAAAAAGGGTAACAGATCCATAAAATTCCTGAAACAGCCACGTTGATGTCACCTCTGAGTTGTTTCACTTCCATCAAAAATAAACCACCCCTAACGTAGAACTTCCACGTCGATGTCACCTCTGAGTTGTTCTATGTACCCTTCGTGAAGTCCACTCCTGCCACGTCCTTATTACCTCTGAGTAGGAAGACTCCATTGAAAAAGCCCCCATATTTACCATGTCCTCATTACCTCTGAGTAAGTATGTCGGGTTTCTCTCGACCAATTATCCGTATCCAAAACCAGGGTACGCCAAGGATAATAGGCCCACAAATGTCCACTGTTGACCATAAATGTCCACAATTGACCACAAATGTCCGTAGTTGACCATAAATATTGTACTATGTTTTCTAGTACACGCGCCTCTTTTCTCACAATCTCATGCCTCTGGAACCCAGCTGTTCCATGGCATTCTTTCGCTCGATACCAAGAACTTCCATATCCACCTTACCGCAGAGTTGTTCTAGGTATCCCTATCAAACTTATTATTCGTACCTAAAACCAAGGTATGCCAAGGATAATAGGTCCACAGAAAGTCCTCCAGTGGGGCAAACACATAATACCAAAGATGCAGTACAAGCACGACAGATAAAAGATGATGCAAACGAAGTCATTTATTTAAACCAAAAGTACTACATTTTCTGGGACCACGTCCCTGTCAAAAAGATGTAGAAACATAAAAAAAGAAAAGAAAAAACCGATCATGGTTCGGCGACACATAATTCTTGGAACCGGTCCTTCAGTTTGGACGTCGATCGCTCAATTCTCAGGGTGGCCCGACGCTCAGCCTCTTGCGTCAGCTTCTCTGCATCCTCCAGATGCGCATGGGCCTGCCAACCATCTTCAAGTTTCTTCAGGGCTTGCTCCAAGGCATCTGAGGTTCGGGTGACCTTGTCGGTCTCCCGAAAAATTAGCTCCTTGTCGTCACGAGAGGCCTGCAGCTCAGACTCCAAAGAAAGCAGTTTTCTCTGAAGCTTGAGGATCTGCTCCTTGGTCTCGGCTACCCTACGAGAGTCGGCCTCTTTCCGAGTGATGCATTCCTCTCCGTTGCGGCTTAATTGATCATACTTCAGCGACAAATCTCGGAGGTCCTTCATCAGAGTGGGCTTGGACATCTCCCGTACCATCCTTACCTTTTCCATGGTAGTTAAAAGGAAGGCACGCTCCTGATCTATTGTTGAAGACAGATCAACTTGCCGCAGTACTCGATACTGAGCCACCAGCTGATCAGCTTCTAGTAACTTGGGCTCCAAAAGATCAACCATCCCTGCCCCACCGGGGAGGGTTCTGAGAAGTTCAATCTGGCCACGAGCATATTAACGGGCCAATGCAAAAGATGTTCCCCTTTCCACGGCAGCCTCAACCCCTTCCTTCAGGTGGCGGTAGAAACTGTCAACCACCTTCTTCGACGATTCATCGAGAACTTCAGAAGAAGACGGCGTCAGAGGAAGAGTAGTTGGCAGAGTTGAAGAAGATGCACCGGAACTTGACGCCCCTGCCACTACGGAAATAAGCTCCGAGCGATAGGATGCTTGAATAGCAGCCATCTCCTCCTCTGCCGCCCGAAGGATCTGGAGGCTGGGCAGGGCGGAAAGGTCGACCTCCAGAGCCACATGAATCAAAGAGGCTGCAGGGACCATCTCTCTCCATCCCGGCCGTTCTAATGTATGTTCTCCCGAACTCGAACCGGCAGGAGGCCCCTCGATATGAGCTGAAGGAGGAGAAGGCATATTTTCTTCCACCAGATCCCCTCCGGTGACTTCTCCTTCAACGATGTCCGTTGTCAGCGGTGAAGAAGCAGGACCTATATGTCCGGAGCAACCATCGATCAGCTTAACCCGAAGGATGTAAAGATAGAGCAAATAAACCTCCTCACTAGTCAAGACTTGACTTAGCTTACTAGGGGAGGGTTGCTGAAGCTGAGGATCGCTCACAGCTATTGTATCCTCCTTACCAGCAACATCCGAGCCGAATGCAGCTGGTTCCTCTGCCCCAGCCACCCCGAAGGTAGATGCAATGGGGTCAGCATCACCTAGCTGGAATTCAGTAACCTCGGGGATTGGCTCAGTAGAGCCCACATCGCCCTGGGTTGAGATATCAACAACGGGAGAAACATCAACCGTCGTCGGGAGAACCCTGGCGGAAATAAGCTCAGCACTCATATCGCTAATTAAAGTGGCTAGAGTCGGGTCGACTTCAGAGACAATAGCCGGCTCTCGAAAGTCCACTTCTCCTGACGCCTACAAAGGAAAGGAGAAGGATTAGATCATAATACAGAAAAGAAGAGCTAAGAAGAGATGGTTGTAATTCGATTCACCTCCGAAACGGAATTAACATCCTCGCTTCTCTCCTGAATGATTGGCCCGCGAGGCTTGACAGCAGCCCGTTTCTGGGAGTAAGTTTTGTCGCCAATAGCGGACTCACGCCTGCTTCGCTTTCGTGAAGGACCAGGCACAATAGGGGGCTGGTCTTCCACCATGTCATCTGCAGAAGGAAGAGGCAGGTTATCGGCATCATCCTCTTCGTCCGTATTGGTGGACTCCGAGTCTGACACCTCAACTGCATTCTCCTTCCTTTTCCTCGTCTTGGACCCTTTCGGCTTCTCCTCCAAGCCAGTACCAACAATAAAACTGGTACTTGGGTCAAAATCATGAGGGGGCTTGTTCACCATAACATGGTACAGAGCCACCATGTACAAAATATGCCCTGACTCCTTAGCATCAGGCACAGAGAAGCTGGTACGGATGTGAACAGTGTTATAGTAATGCCAAGCCCTGATGCCGTCAAGGACACTACCCTCAAAACCCAGGCAGAAGCTGGGATTGTCCAGAAACAGCTGACTGTACCCAAACTGTCGGGAGAACCGACTCGACAAGTAAGGCTCCAGGAAGACAGAGTTGCGGTTGCGATATACCAGGTGTACAGGACGGATATTCTGCAACTAGAGGAGCATCTTATCAAACAAGAGGTGAGAAGGACCAGTGCCATCAAGATGTACACCATTCACTTCTTCATTTGTAAAAGGAGTGACATACACGAAAAAGGTGTATCTATCCACCCTCGCCAGCGCCATCCGACAGGCTGGCATGGTACTGCACTCCCAAGGCATACGGCGATACTGGAAGATGAAAGCATCATCCACAGTAACGTCGTCTTCGGGACCAGGCCTCATCAAAGACCGACAGTGCATCAACAGCCACCCCATCAGATAATGATAGGGCAGCTCGATTCGTTCAAAGTCTTTTGCCGTATCACGGGCAATGACCTTGGACGAGAAAGTACGAAGGCCACGATGTATACTGCACACCATGGCAGGGAGGAGATCTAGTCTGACCTCGAAGACTAGCTTCACCGCAGGAAGGATAAAATTACGGCTGATCCTCTCAATAGAGCCAGCCCCTCCCGAAACTACGCAATTCCGTAGCCATACCATCAGAAATCCTGCCAGAAGAGCCTTCTCGGACAACTTCTCAGTATCCTGATAAAAATAAGTAAAAGAGTAAGGTTGACTCCCAAATCTGTCGTTGGTGGTTTTCACCCTCTTGGCGGTCGATACCTGGTCTTGCACCTCCTCCCAGGTTCGAGGACTCCGGAGAGAAACTTGGCCTGAGGCGCCGAGCTTAAAGAGGTAAATGACCCAGGCCTTCGTATGGGGAAGGTTCCCTTCCCAGCTGTCGTTCTTCTTTTTCAATATCTGCTGGCACGTGCTGTGGTGATACAGTAATTCCTGGTAGACAGCAACAAAGCCTGGGAACCCCTGCTCCAACTCCTCGAACTCTTCGTTCGTAGGGGTATACACTTCGAAGACTTCATTCTCCCAGGGCAGCCTGGAGACTTCACGCATCTCGTGGAGAGCGAGTCCCATCTCCCCTTCCGGTGTAAAGAAGGTCCCTGTGCGACGATTATACATCTCTAGCAAAGCCATGAACAACTTCTTGTTTACGGGCAAACCATAACAGGTGCCCCGAATGGCATGATACAAGTCGATCTCACGCAGGAGATTCTCGTATGTCCGTAAAATCCACATGGTCAAGTTGGTCCACAAAGGGATGGGGTTTATCCAATTCAGCAGCGCCAACCGACCAATGGGATAGGATCCCTTCTGAGCAAGCTGGTTCATAAAAGTGTCAGCTTGAGAGAACCTGAAGTTGGGACCCTACACATTTAAGAAACTAGCAGGGGCCAACCCCATCACGTAGCAGCTGATCGGTGTCCTGGTCGCGACTATCGACCCCAAGTTCCTGTTATAGTGAATATCGCTTACAAACATCCCCTGCCGGCTCAGAGTCAAGAAATCCACCATCTTTCTGTCCATTGGCAGCATGTTGAACCACGACAGTGGGAAGTGACGTTCCATTTGAGGAATGTGGATCGCCACCCCGTTAGAAGAAAAACTCCAACTTTCAGATATGTCCAGAACGTTGGAATTCTTTACAGTCAGGACATCTCCGAAGAGGAATGCAGGTTTCAGGTGTTGGCCCCCCAATTTCCCTGAGTTCATCATGCCAGTGAGAAAGTAGAAGGACTAGTTTTTGATATCTCTCAACCATTTCTCATATTCATCTTTGGGAAGTTGGTTTGACACATAATCAACTATGTGGACGAACCTCACACCCACAACAGATTGGGCGTGACCTACCAAGAGTTCTTCCGCAGGATTGACTGGCAACTTCACTGAAAAAAGATCAAAAGAAACAGGTTAGAAGATGGCCAGAGAAAACCACTTATGCGGCTCTAATTAAGTGGGTCTTTATGCGGTCCAGTTTAAAGGAGCTCATGTGGCTCTGATTAGGTGGGCCTTATGCGGCACAGTTTAAAGGAGTTCATACGGCTCTGATTAGGTGGGCCTTATGCGGCACAGTTTAAAGGAGTTCATGCGGCTCTGTTCGGTGGGGCTTCATGCGGCCCAATTTATAAAGAGCTTATGCGGCTCTGTTTAGTGGGTCTTCATGCGGCCCGGTTCATAAAGTGCTTATACGACAACATGATGACTCTTATGCGGCTCGGACATGAGACATACCCCATGCGGCTCGGACATGAGACGTTCATGCGGCCTATACAGCACAGCATATACGGATTCATCACACCGAACTTAAACAGTTCAATGAAGACGAAGAATATGCCAAAGAGAAAGGCTCGCGCATAAAACATGCGACGTAGCCGTTATGGTTATGGTTTGAATCCATGCAATTTTTCTTCCAACATTCTTACCGTTAATAGCAGGATGGACATCGGGGTGAACTGGGATCGCTGACGAGGAGGCAACTCCTTTGCCCTTCGCTGCCGCACTAGAGGATGTCTTGGGAGCCATTGATGATTGAAGGAGAAGAAGAGACGGCGACTAGGACACGAAAGTTTGAAGAAAGAAGAAAGTAAAAAGAGTAAAGAACTTCTCTCTTCAAAAATTACTCATATTTGTAGGCTAGCAAGGGCGTGTGAACCGATAGACGCTTCGGGTTTCGTGCTGCCTAGAAGATAAAGCCGACCCTTGGGATTCTATCCCCTTTCATGCAAAAAAGAATGCTCAGAATCATCAAGACAAATCTAAATATTTAATGCCGACTCTTGGGATCCTATCCAAAAGACGGCTTTAAATCAAAAACAAATCAAGAGCAATTAATGAGACGCCTACGTGGCACAAAGTCTATGCGGCCAGAGAAGTCTATGCGGTCAGAGAAGCCTATGCGGCATGAAGAGCTTATGCGGACATACCCATGTTTCTTAATCAAAGTATTTTAATTTTGCAAATTGAAAAGTTTGAAGGGGGTCTTGTAGAAGCATGGAAAAGAATAATAAAATCTTATGCGGCCCAGAAACTCTATGCGGCCCAGAAACTCTATGCGGCTCAGAACTTGGGGGGTTCATGCGGCTAAAAAATCCCTGAGAGCTTCATGCGGCTCAGATAGATTTATGCGGTTCAGAAAAGCCACGTGGCCTTATGCGGTTCGAAAGAGGCCCATACAGCTGGCCATAATTACTCCGTGCAGCTGGCCATTAATGCTCTGACACAAAGTGACAGCTCTGACATGGCTTTGACATGATGGCTCTGACATAAAGAAGAGATACGACAAGCTCATAAAAAGACGAAAATATCTTTGTGATAGATGACACAGTTGACAAATTCCAAGAAAGTTTTTTATACGGATCGCCTGAGTGACCTTCATGCGGCTCGGCTGTGAGGCTACCCTCATGCGGCTCGGTTGTGAGGCCACCCTCATGCGGCTCGGTTGTGAGGCCACCCTCATGCGGCTCAGTTGTGAGGCCACCCTCATGCGGCTAGGTTGTGAGGCTACCCTCATGCGGCTAGGTTGTGAGGCCACCCTCATGCGACTCGGTTGTGAGGCCACCCTCATGCGGCTCGGTTGTGAGGCCACCCTCATGCGGCTCGGTTGTGAGACCACCCTCATGCGGCTCGGATAGGGGGACAGTCCTTCATGCGGCTCGCAACCTAGTGGCAGCTGGGACACGCGACAGAAGTTGACTAAGTCTTAGACAACTCAGATTTGTTGCAACCAACAGATCATGGCTGTTCAATTTTATTTCAACCAACATAACAGTCTAGATTTATTGCAAAAAACATATCAAGATTAATCTTAACCAATCCCCAACTGCCCACTTCTCAAGGCACAGTTACAAGGATGTGGCCACGTGGCTGTACACCCCACTCATCACAAATTCCTATAAATAGCAAGGTGTTATTCTCTTGTACACACACACAGAGCAGCAGAAAGATATAGAGAGCATTTTTTTCGCCGTAGTCGAGGTTGCGTTCGATCGTCCAAGGAGTAAGACAGAGTTGATAGCACTTTTCCGAGCCTCTATCGTCACCCCCCAGAATCTAAATTAAACAATTGTACTTAGATTGCTTTTCCTAGGTTTTGTTCCTAGGCTCTCTTTGTACGAGCGAGTTTGTAATTGTGAATTAAAGTTCAGTCCTTCCATAAAACTGTTCTGTTCTTTGATAATCAATGGCTAACACCATTAACTCCTCTTTCCGGAAATTTTTAAAATATTTTTATTATTCATTTGATTTAAATGGTGATTTTTAGATTTTTTATAAATAAATAAATAATTATTATTACTGTAGATGACTTTAGTCATAGTTAGAGATTGGGGTACAAGATGACTAGGAATCATGGCACGGATAGTGCAGTGGCGTGCCTTGACTAGTGTATTAGCCAGAGTAGGGAAGGCTGAGCCATAGTAATATCCTAACTAAGAAAACCAAGCCAAGTTATGACTTGACTCCTAGAAATAGTTTAAATGGTTATTTATTAATATTTTGACTTTTAGGAAATCCGGTTGTACCCAAATAGTCCGGACTGGATCCGAACCCAACCCGAGCCCATGTAGGCATGCAGGGAGTCCAGAGACGTTCATGTAGGTGTATAATACTGTATGCATATATGCTTCGTGCTGGTGGGTTTAGTAAATATTTTCTCGAAATATTTACTATATATAGATATATAGGTATATATATATAAATAAAATACGAGTTTTCGATGATAAATTTGTATTTTATTTTGCAAAGCTGATAATAACCATCAGGACTATCTCCTTAGATTTTTAGAAGTGAGTGGTAAAGAAATATATTTTTGTACTATATATATATATATATATATATATATATATATATATATTTTTTTTTGTACTATATATATATATATATATATATATATATATATATATATATATATATATATATATATATATATATATATATATATAAATTAAATATATATATATAAAAATTAAAAAGGATATGTACTTTTGGTCGAATTATAATGTTAGTAAATAAATCATGAATAGGTACATATACGTATGCATTGCACTGATTGTTACATTCCATATTTTATATAAATATTTAGGGGGGTCATCCCATGTGTGTATAATTATTTATATCTATATATATATATATATATATATATATATATATATATATATATATATATATATATATATATATATATATATATACAAAGAGGAAACAAAACAAAATAGGAAACCCCAACCCAAGCCCACAGCCAGTTCAGCCTAGCCCAGCCCAGTCGGGCCAATAGGCCCACAGGCCCACACTAGAAGCCAATCCCAGCCAGCAGAGAAACCCCACCCCGCTCATTTCCCAACCCGAGCCGAGCTATACGTGGATGAATACATACCTATATATATCGAGGTAAACGAGAGAGAGGATGAGAAAAAACCCTAACCTTAACTCAAACCCATGCCCCCTGGTGACCACAATCGCGTGCGCACCCTGGACCGCCGCGCTCCGTCGTGCGGGCTGTCGGAGGCCACGCATACGAGGCGACTAAACAGAGACGGCAGCAGCAGTACAGCAGCCCTGGCCAACTTCGTGGCAACGGTTCGTCGCCTCCAGTGGGTCATTTTGCGAACCATTCGATCCGATATGTTCACAACATGACCCCCTCCTAATCCCTTCAATTATTTCAATTTAAGTTTCATCATACACACCGTAAATCGAGCCCAAAGTTGCCGAGAAATCTGTTAAAAATAGAATAGTTTGATGTATTAAATCCCTATTTTAGAAGCCAGGTATAGATCAGAACATTACGCAACATCAAAAACTAATTTACAGCAGTCCTAGACAACCTATAGGGCTTCGAACCCTTTTTATAGAATCGGATTTCGTCGACTGTGCGTCGAGAAATCGGACGTCCAAAACCGATAAAAAAAACCCGTTTCAAAATAGTAGAAATATTGAAAAACTCTTCGATACGACGTGCGTCCCGCCAAACCGGGCGACATGGTCACAAACCGAAGGCATCGAAAGGTGCGTAATGGCTTCGTGGATGTGTGGGCTTTAACAGAATTCAAATTGGTTGCGTGTGCGCGACGAATTTGATGTGTATCCGTCAAAATTCACCGTATCGGTCTTTTTGAAAATTTGCCAATTACTTAGTGTACGTTCGTCAGATCGAGACGAAACTTGCGCCAACAGGACCGTATTATTTCTTTGGTCCTGTATGCCAAGTTTTGTCCAATTCCGAGACAGTTGATCGGATCGTCGTTTTATGGGCCCTACGATCCGACTCAACGGACGATTTTGTGCACGGCCTGCTGAAATCCAACTTTGGACATACGGTTGAATTTGTATCATCAAAACAAATCCGTAGACATATAGTTTGACGACTTTAGAGAGCATTGACTCTGGTACGCTTTTTGTTACAAAGCGGGTCCAACGGCGGACATCGTTTTGGCCCAAAATTACCGTTTTTCTCCTGTATCCAGAATTGGACTTAAGGACAGGCAATACTAGCTAATTTGACTATTCAGAAAATGTTGGCAATATCTGTTTCAGCATCCGGAGGCATTTGCGGGAGTTTGGATTTTATGATGCTTTGATTTGACGAATTATTTGCGAGACATGTGCTACCACCAGGCAAGTATACATTGCCTTCCTCTACAATTTATTTCATGCTTATATTATTTCTTCTTTAGTTATATATTATCATTTAGTTTTCTAGAGTTGATTTGGTTGACATGCCTCTTCTGCTTGTTGACACGCTTGCCACACGGAGATTAGTATCATGGATTTTGTTTATACTTCTTGACTGTTTTTTCTTTTTCTTTTTTTTCTTTTTTTTAAAACCAAAGCCGATGGACGACTCCACCCGACCTTGGCCCGGAGGCCGTGGCCACCGCCACCCAGCCACCTCCGTGGGAGGGAGGGCTCGAACCCGGCCCTCACTCCCGGTACACGGTGGTGTTACCAGTTCACCACGACTCGAACCCAGCCACCACTTGACCCTCGGTACACCGTGGGAGGGAGGGCTCGAACCCAGCCACCTCTTGACTGTCATTCATATGATTTACCATGCTTGTGACCTGATTCCATGAGTACTAGTTGGGCGGGAAAATATCTTAGTAGACATGTGGACTACCAGAAATATCCCCGAAACGTCTATTCTTGACTGATAGCAGCTGCACACGACACGTGCAGGGTGCCGTATTTTTCCCTTAGTCATTCACATGTCGAAAAGGATATTTCAAGACACGTAGATAGTTCATATTTTCTTGCTAGCAGATCATTTATGAGTACTTGTTTTTGTGTCCGTGTTCATAGTACTTGTCAGTTTCTGTCTCGTCCCTGGTTATTTCTTTACACATGATAAACTGTTAGATAGGCATGTTTTATGTATCTTGCTATGTCCCCTGAGGACCTGATAATCTCTTCAGGTAGCTGATTGCATGGAGTTAGTTAGCGGATCATGATGGTAGTGATTACACCCATAGGAATACAGGTATTTGCTGGTGATATTTCGTTATTATCCTCTCGTGCTTTATATTCCATACCATGATATATTCTGCTTGTTAGCTTATTTTATAGACTCATATTATTCTTGGAGTCTAATCGGACAATATGCTAATGGGCTACAGACCATGACCCATAATTGTTCATTCATATTTTATATTCTTATTATGGATTGAGATATAGTGATGCCTTGCCATAATTTGACCCATTACATAGTCCAGACAGCGTTTACGTATTCGGGTTGGGCTGTATTCCGTTCGATACGTAGCCGGCTTGTTCATGAGCTCGCGCCCGAAAAGTGGGTGCAGGTCGTGACAGCCAATAATTTTTTCAATTTTAAGGGTAAAACTCGGTCGCAAATTCGTCGCTATATCGTCGAAAATATAGCGTCAGAAAAATATGCGGTCGCTACATCATCGCCCAATTGGCAATAATCGGCAGAAAAATGTTAAAAAAACTGGCGCAAAATTTGGCGACCACATAGCGACGGATTATCCGTCGGCAAACTAACAGGGGTATAGCGGCGGCTTGGCGACGGATATATCCGTCGCTAAAGACTGTGCCCTAACCTAAAACGAACCGAGGGAGAGAATTTTTCATTCCCCCCAAAAGTTTCTCTCACCTCTCTCTCTTCCTCTTCCTCTCTCTCTCTCTCTCTCTCTCTCTCTCTCTCTCTCTCGTCCGCGTGCAGCTCTCTCTCTCTCTCACTCAGGTATCTCTCCCTTTCTCTCTCTCTCTCTCTCTCACTCTCTCTCTCTCTTGGTGGTCGGGGGTGCAGGGGAGGCCGCGAGGGGGGGTATCAAAAATACTTAGGGCTAGATACGTATCATGTCAGCTGTAAACATACGAGTAAATGAAAGGCTCGTATGTATACATAAGCTGTAAAATATAGAAAGCCATGCCCAACTAAATCTTATCCACAAATATAAAGTTTTAAAGATATAATCAAATAGTCATTTGTACAAACGTTGGGCAGAGACATATCCACTACCAACAAGTTTAAATAAGAAAGAAATATACAAATAAATGATTTGGTCGAGCGAAGCAAATGACGAGTCCAAGAGCAATCATCACGGAGGAAGGAAGACATGGCCTTAGCTAGAGCACCTGCAAGAAATCACGAAAGCACACACCTGGAGAAATCACCAGGTCCTCAGAGGGACGTAACATGACACATAATATCATGCCAATAACTGAATAAATAAAAACTCAACAGAAAAGTATACATGAGTAAAGATTCCTAACCATTCTATGTGGGATAATGTACTTTAGAAGACAACGTTCTACGCAGGAGCTTAGGCGTTCAGCATAGAGGGATAAAGAGTGGCAGTAGATAACGCTCATAAGAGACACTATCGGCCATAGGCAGAAAGTAGCGCTCATCCGAGTCACTATCGGTCCAAATCTATGTGTGTACTAAACATGTAGCCCCTACGCTAATAACTGTCTCCTTCCACCCCATGATACTATACATGCGTCGTCTCCACGACACTATTTAATCCTTAATAACTACCAAGTCTTCTACACAAATCTATTAGCAGTTATATCCTAACGCACGGCCTGTACGCACCGATGTACGGTCGATACGCAAGTCCGAAGCTAAATGCGACTCACAACTCACACAACCCGTGGCACATCGTGACAGTTTATGAGATGCTCTAAACATATGGTAGTCCCTTAACTCTAAGCCAATTGCATAAAATATAGTAATTTGCTTCTACATATAGTTTTGAAAGAACAACTTTATATTTGCAAAAAATAAGAAAAAGTATGCATGATATTGAGCAAGAAATTAAACAGTAAAGGTAAGGTGTCTTGCCTGAGGTGACACCTAGAGCGGTGCGATGTTCCGAAGAGTCCCAGTTTGCCCAATAAACGTGATCGATGTGAAGAGTCCAATCCGCAAAAATAAAATAAAATAGAAAAGCACGATTAGTCATGATTGGTGACGATAATCGAAGAGTGTTTGAGGAAATAAATATATACTATTTTTAGGTAATACTTTTATAATATTTAATAATAATAATAATTTTAAATAAATACTTACTTGATAAATAAATCATTTGAGACCAAACCCTAAGTTTGTTTCTATAGATAGAAAAATACTTTATATTAGTGAAAAATAATTTAGATAATTATTTGAAAATATGAAAACTCGATCTTGTTAAACAATGATTTCTAGCACAGTTTATTAAAATAGATAAAATATTTAATATGTGGAACTCATAAACAACCCATCTCAATAATATATTTTATAGTGATAAAATGTAATGCCTGTAGTTCGTATTACGTATCTTGGAATATGTGTACGTATTTGTTCTTGTATTGCATATCTCTTAGCTTGGCCCGGTTTATTTTGGGTTGGTTCGGCTAGACTTGGGGTGCCTTGGTTCATCATGAACCAAGGGGAGAACCCCTACCTACCACCACCATCATCCTTTATTAACCCATTCCTTTAATTCTCTCTCTTCATTTACTTCTTCTTCTCCCACCATTACTTCTTCAACCACCAGGAGAGTGAGAGAGATAGAGCTTAGGCAAGTGCATCTTGCTTCATGGAGGAACATAAATTTTATTGTTCTATTCTCTTCTTCATAGCATTCTAAGACACTTTAGTGCTTGGCATTTTCAATTTCCATGGCTAAATTCTTCTAGATCTAAGATTATAGTATTTTCGGATTTCTTGGGTTTTGATCTATTTAACTTTATTATTTCTAAGTTTTGATGGTTCCATGTTGTAGAGAATTTCGTTCTACCCCATTTTGACCTATGGAAGTCCAAATTTAGGCTTACGATGAAGGTTTTATGGAGCTTGGAAGCTATGGGTTCCATGGCCATCCTTCTCAGATTTTCTGAGAAGATGGGTACCCACTTACCCAGCCGCATGAGATTCATTCACTTAGCCACATGAGATTCATTTTACTCAGCCGCATAGATGGGTACCCACTTACCCAGCCTCATGAGATTTACTTACTTAGCCGAATAGATGGGTACCCACTTACTTAGCCGCATAGATGGGTACCCACTTACCCAGCCGCATGAGATTTACTTGCTCAGCCGCATGGGTACCCACTTACTTAGCCGCATAGATGGGTACCCACTTATCCAGCCGCATGAGATCCGCATGAGATTTACTTGCTCAGCCGTATGGGTACCCACTTACTTAGCCGTATAGATGGGTACCCACTTACCCAGCCGCATGAGATTTACTTGCTCAGCCGCATGGGTACCCACTTACTTAGCCGCATAGATGGGTACCCACTTACCCAGCCGTATGAGATTTACTTGCTCAGCCGCATGGGTACCCACTTACTTAGCCGCATAGATGGATACCCACTTACCCAGCCGCATGAGATTTATTGACTTAGCCGCATGGGTACCCATCTACTCAGCCGAATAGATGAGTACCCATCTACTCAGACGCATAGATGAGTACCCATCTACTGCCGCATGAGCCCCCAATTCACCCTTGGTCGTATAGTGTTTAATTTGGTTGTTTTTCTTGCCCCATTTGGCTGATTTATGGCCCGAATTTTTCCCAACTCCCAACATAAAAATTGTAGATCTTTTTCTTGGCTTCCAGAATATGTTATTAACTATTTATACAACTTTTCTCATTTATAATATTGTAAGGATAGAACACGATAGTGGCCCGTCATAGCGCACTCTTGATAAATAACCCTGACATGATACACCTCGATATGCTGTTGCGACAGCTAGCACGGTATGGCAAGTATGGAAGACCTGGACACCGTGGGCGATTGTGTTTGTACAAATAAACTGGTACTGTCTTGCATCATGTCTAGGATGGGGATCCCTGAGTACCACGGTCAGGGGTACCAACTGAAATTGACTAAGGCTAATTAACTAGAATGATTCAGTAGTCATGAAGAGATTCCCAGCTACAGGCAATCCCGTTATCTGGGCACATTAAGTGGACTTGTAGCCTACCGACGAGTAGGGCACATTTTCAGCACACAGTCATGTGGTGCACCCTTCATAAATGGACATTCGACCCGGATAACCGGATGGTCTGCAGGGCTTGTAGCTGTTGGGATAATCTCATTGTATCTTGCTAGTAACTAGGCTGTGATAACCCTAGTTAGTTAAAAGTATCAAGCCGTACTCTTGATTGGCCGTGATTGATTGGATGAAATTTATTCCAGCTTAGTCTTATCCTGATCCTGTGCAAGATTGGGACATGACATGATTATTGATGCTTGCCTTAACAATAACGATCAGGGGTCCAGTTCTGTTCAGGCGAAGGGTTACAACCCCGGTCCTTGTTTGGTTTAAGGGTTGTAACCTGGCTCCCGGAGCAGTTCTGTGTCCTCTCTTCGTTTATTGTCTTATTGCAACCCCATGCCATGCTCGTCATGTTCTTTTACCTTATTTCAATACCATGATTATTTATACTGGCCTTAGTAATAAAGATCAGGGGTCCAGTTCTGTTCAGGCGAAGGGTTACAACCCCGGTCCTTGTTTGGTTTAAGGGTTGTAACCTGGCTCCCGGAGCAGTTCTGTGTCCTCTCTTCGTTTATTGTCGTCACTATACCAATAGTATTTGAGACGAGTTTCTATTCAGGTGAAGGGTTACAACCCCGGTCCTTGTTTGGTTTAAGGGTTGTGACCTGGCTACTTGAATGGTTTCTTCGAACTCAGTTTACTGTTGTTATCTCTATTATTATCAGTTCTTTATTTATTATCTTTAATATTCTATTATGATATGCTGGTTTTAGTTCCTAAGTGAAGCCTCCTTTGTGGTACTTGCTCTTTCTGGGGTTTGACCCAGTTGGTTTTGTGTGACCAGATATCGGAGCAGCACCAGAGGATCCACCTGTCTTCCAGCCAGATGGTGACCACCAGGCGTAACCCTGGCAACGAGTGGGTTTCTTTTTGTTCTCCCACTTTATTGTAAAATTATTCTTTTGAGGCGTTGAGCCGGCGAGCACGTGTTAGCTCGTATTGCACCTTTAATTACTTTCTGCCTACGGGCTGTAACATGATTGACAAATCCTAGGGTTGATCATGTATGACTGAAACTCTTGCTAGTCCTGACATTTTGTACGACTAGCTTCATGATCATCCGAATATGTAATGTATGGGACGCCTTACTATTGTATATTTGGTGTTCTGACATCTTGTAACTGTTATTACATTGCTTGAGATTGAGACAATAGGCTTGTTCTTGACCATAGGAGACTGATGGCTTGTAGTTAAACCCTCATATATCTAGACAGTCGTGACCGTATAGTGACGTGGATTCCATTTCATTATACGTAGCTGGCTATGTCTGCCCCCGCTCTCCAGTATTCTGGTTCTGGGGCGTGACATAAAATATTATATATACCTCTATAAATAATAAGTTTACAAAATGATGTTAATACTAAGAATATTTATCTATATACCTCACTCTTAGTAAATAATGCTATCTATCCATATTTATTTATATACTGTTTCTAAAAAGTTAGCTGTTTATAAAAATTAAATAGGAAAAAAAATAAAATAATAGCCATTTTTTCTTCTTTCCTATTACTTAATACTTACGGGAAGAGAGAGGGTGTGGAATCAGAACTAAGAAATTGGGGGATCGAGACAGGGAAGAAGAGAGAGAGGGAGAGGCGAGAGAATTATCGGAGGCGACAGCGATGGGGTTTTTTTGGCAGGGAGGAGCGTGACGGTGAGGGAGAGTTCGTGTGCGACTTGCGTCATGGCTGCATGGGATGCTGAGATGGAGGCGGACTCCCTTGAGCGATCGACCACGGAGGGTTTTCCGGTGACGGCGCGGTTTGGAAGGTTAGGGCTCTTTTTTTTCTGGTAGGCGGTGGTGCTGTGATGGTGTGAACGTTGGCGTGAGTTGGCCGAGGGTTCAGCCAGGGACAAGTGGCCGTAGGGTTGTTGAAAGAGGCGGAGGTGATGTTGTACCGCGGCGGTGGTAGTTCGTAGTGGTGCTGGTTAAGGGTGATGTCGGCGGTGACCGGTGAGGGAGACAAGAGTCAGCAGGGTGACGATTTGGGGTGACGGTGGATGGTGTGGTCGAAGAGACGGCGTGGTTGGATTGAACAGGGCTCCGACGAGGTTGTTGTCGGAGTTGTGGTAGATCTCGATGGCTGCGGCTGTCTTCGGAGGAAAAGACAGTAAGGGATTGAAGGATTTAGTGGCTGGGATGGACGGCTTGCGGTGTTTGTGGCCTGGAATTTGCTGGGTTATAGGCAGCCGTCGTATCCGGGGTGTGTTCCGACACAAGGTGGATGAAGTCTGTACACGTGTCCTGCGAGACACAGAACGGGTCGATGTCCGGGGTTGTCGGACACAGTAGAGATAACTGTATTTGTACTAATATGGATATAGTGGATGAGAGGCACGGACACGATGCACAATGGGGTATAAATTTGGTGTTGTGGAGTTAATGGAAAAAGAGGGCAAGTACCTCTCCTTTTATAGGAGGTGGGAATCCTATTAGGGCAACTACCTCTCTAGAAACTGTATTCCTAACTTATTTTACCTTGATCTACTAGAATCTGAATTATCTTTATTTCATGCTTTAACTTGGTCATTTATTTTGTGCGTTAATCATTATCTCATGAACTCTCACTTTCTATTTTAAATTCTTTCATGTCCTTTACCGTGACTTGGATATTTGGAGCACAACACTAGACTTTTCCATCCAACAAATTCCACATGTTAGACCTAGACGAGCCCACCTTCATGTAGGTATATCATGCCCCACTAAAACACGTCTCCGTGCATTCTATTTTTTTGACATGACTTTCTGATCAAAATGACTAAACTATAACCATTACCATGATACCAAATTATTTCTTTACTTCAATTAGAAATTCAACCATGACTCAATTCTTTCGACTCGATATATGATTGTGTTCTACTTTGACTCCTTAAATGCTTAATTTTGTATTTTATCTTGATTGTTAAACTTATTGACCTATCACGCTACTAGTTTAACTCTCGTAAGTTGGGTAGAATACCTCACGACCTAACCAACCTTTTTCCTTGTGAACCATATTGATAAGTTCCTTAGACTATAGATCTTAGAGGACCATACCTCATTGATCGAACAAAACCTTAAACAAGAAAACAATATGACTGACTGCATAGGAACCAACATCGGACAAGACTTAAATTCTTAAGGAGTTAGATTCTTAATGAGTTTTCCCACTTTCTTTCAATCTTAATATCACATGCCTATGTTTTTACCATGTTGACCAATATTGCTACTATAGCCTAGTTTTGCAAGCTTACCTATTTACCGAGCTTGTTCAAGACATTGTTATTTGAGCGCGCGCTCACTAACGTATTGTCTAATCAGAACTGGTGCACTATGGTCTGATCAACCTATTGCACTTTGGTTCGCTTTTACCTATTGTTCTACGTAGATGGGACATAATTAAAACTTGGCCTCTAGAATCCCATCCACGATTGCCTTGACAATTCTTTTGAGATTATTCGGTCGTCTTTGAACCACGTATTCGTAATATCGTCTCTGAACTCTTTATTGCTTTCGCCTTCACCTATTTTGGAAGGACGAAGGCACTTATACTAGAATTCCCTCTAGCCTACCTATCACTTATGACCCTTGTCATCCAATGTGACTACATCTTCGTCTTAAACTCCTCGCCCTTTTTTCGGCCTACATTTATATTCACCACTCAAGTTAGGAGTGAATCATTCTCGTAATCGTGCACTCAACCCTACCTATTCCTAAATTTTGAGGACGAAATTCTTGTAAGTTGGGTAGGATGTAAACCCTCTAAATTTCTACTATAATTTTTTTAAATAAATTTGGTATTAATTTCTTACCTTGCATATTGTACGTCACGTATGAATTTGTTGTATTGAACGTTGCGTATGAGTTCGTATTTTCGTATGTCTCGTCGAGTGCGAATATGTGTGAGGTACATATTTTTGTAAAAATATTTTTATTTTAGAATCATAGTTTTTTTTCAAATAATAAATAATAAATATTTTTAATTGCTTAGAGTTGTAAAATGCGTCATAGTGGAATTTCTAAAACTTTATTTACATCATAGAAGGTTATATAAATGGTAATTTTGAAAATAAGGTTTTATGCAAATATTTATTGCATATGAGGTACAAAAATTTAAATTTATAAATATAATTCTATTTTTGAAATTTATTTAATATTAATATTTTATTATTCGAAAAAGTATTTGAAAATATTGTTTTGGTGTAAATTGAATTAAATATGATAAAGTATATTTGAAAAGATTATTTTTGAATAAGTTTTAAATCAAAGATGGTTTTAAACGATTTTAATTGGATTTGAATTTAATTATGAAATTATCTCTTTAGGTTTTAACCAATTTTTGTCCTTATCCTAATGGGATTCCCACCTCCTATAAAAGGAGAGGTACTTGTCCTCTTTTTTCATAAATTTTCACAACTCAAAACTTGTGTATCGTATCTGTGCCTCCCATCTACTATATCCCCTCCATTACAGTTACAAGTTTATGTTCTGTCCGACAATCCCGGACTCGACACCCACTCCGTGTCACGCAGGACACCACCACGCCATCCCTGTCGTGTCGGACAACTCGACGCGACGACACCCTAACCTAACTACCGCAAATCATCACCGCCCCGAACTTCTCATCGAACACCATGCTGTGATCACCACACTCGTCACACCGGCAAAACACCAACCCCGTTTCAGCCTTCACCACCCACGGCCAACATCGCCACCACAGCCCCGCCTTCACCGTGCCCCGTCCCTGATCTCTCGGCCGGGCCGTACAACGCCAGCACCCCACCATCATCATCAAGGCCACAAACACCACCACCATCTCCGTCATCATCACCGCCCCAACCACCATCTCCGTCAGCATCACCGCCACCACAGGCGACAACACCCGCAACCATCGACGACTCCTTCCACTTGGCCGGCCATCGCGCACAGCCACGCCGACCCCGATCCAAGTCGCGGGTGCCGTGTTTCCTACGGTCGCCTCCGCAACAACCCATCCCAGCCACACTTCCCATCCACCACCATCATCCATAAAAAGAAGGGGTTGAAGCCCTAACCTTGGCGCTTCCCAGTTCCGACGAGGTCGTCGCACCTCGTCCACTACCTGCGCACGTTGCCTCCTACCGAGAACCTCCGCTGAAGACCTCAGCGTCCTCCGTACCTCATCTCCATCGCCACTAAGTACGAGTGTGCCCGAGCCGCCGCCGTACGCGTGCACAGCCCCCGCGCGCGTCCGTCGTGCTTGGCCTTGTCCCAGCAGAGCGTCACCTCGGTACCTCGGAGTAAGCGTCGGAGTACCATCGGGCCTCCGCCGAAGTCCCGCGTGGCCGTTCCTCCTTAGGAGCTGCCGCGCCACCACGAGCAGCCCCAAGATCCGGCGACCCCATCGTCTGATCGTCCCTCCGCGCGAAGCCACCACGTTGTGCCACCGCGTGGATGCCCCTCTGCCAGTCGAGCCGACCTCCGCCGCGCTCGGCGAGCCTTCCAGCATTCCGATATGCGCGCCATCGCGCGCAGGCCTCCTTCCGCCGACGAGCCCGGGGCCGAAACCCTCTGTGAGTCTCACTCGTTGCCATCTTCTCTCTCCTTTGCTTCCTCTTTTCTTTTTATTTTCCCTGTCTTTTGAGTCTTTTGTTGACCCCCTCTCACTCTCAAGAGGACAACAGAAGGCTGGGTTGCCTCTTAGTTTTTATTATATAAATTTTTTGTGTGTTTTGTTTTAATTTATTAATTACTTAATATTATGAATATATTGGGTAAGAGTATATAAATACTATGTATTTAATCGATATAAATTACTGTTAAATACCTAAATACTACTACTGTTATCTTCAGTATTATTGTATATATGTAGTAGATAACTATTTTTATGAGCTAAAATATATTGTGATAATATTTTCTATTTATCTATTTAAAATAAATATGTATAATTGACATAACTTAGAGTTGCCTTAAAAGTTTTCTAGATTTCTAATATATTTTCAATAATAAAAACGTAGCTTTCTATCTAAATATCCTATTTGTACAACTTAGATTTTTAGCCTGAAAATATTTTGGACTAATAAAATATAGTTTCCAATTGATAAAATGATTTCCTAAAAACAAATTTTATATATATATATATATATATATATATATATATATATATATATATATATATATATATATATATATATATATATATATATATATATATTGTTTTCGAGTATTTGAAATATTTTAAGCAATAAAAATATATCTTAAGATTATATATATATTCTTTTAAAAGGGTATAAATATTTTCTAAATATATTTTCTAAATTAAGGATTCCTTCGTCTAAATCAAATTTTCCTCCTTAGATTAGATTCTCTTAGAACATGACTAATCTGATATTCATATTTCTTTGGGGAACCGGACTCTCTACATCAACCCTGGCTAGTCTAACCAATCAGAGCTTGTCGGATCGTCATACCACACCAGGCCCACTTCCAGGCAAGACACCTTGTCTTTACTGTTTAATTTTTTGCTCAATATCATACATATTTTATTTTGTTCTTTCAAGATTATTTGTAGATGCAATTATTATATCTTAGTTTTTTTTTCTTATGCAATTGGCCTAGAGTTAAGAGACCACCATATGTTTAGAGCATCTCATAAACTGTCACGATGTGCCACGAGTTGTGTATGAGTTGGGAGTATCATATAGATTCGGACTTGCGTATCGACCGTACATCGGTGCGTACAGGTCGTGTGTTAGGATATAACTGCTAATAGATTTGTGTAGAAGGCTTGGCAGTTATTTAGGATTAAACAGTGTCGTGGAGACGACGCATGTATAGTACCATAGGGAGGGAGGAGACAGTTATTAGCGTAGGGGCTACATGTTCAGTACACACAGATTTGGACCAATAGTGTCTCGTATGAGCGCTACTTACTGCCCTGGGGCCGATAGTGACTCGGATGAGCGCTACTTTCTGCCCATGGCCGATAGTGTCTCTTATGAGCGCTACCTACTGCCACTCTTTATCCCTCTATGCTGAACACCTAAGCTCCTGCGTAGAACGTTGTCTTCTAAAGTGTATTATTCCATATAGAATGGTTAGGAACCTTTACTCATATACATTTTTTCTGTTGAGCTCTTACTATTCAGTTTATGGCATGATATTATGTGTCTTGTTACGTCCCTCTGAGGACCTGGTGATCTCTCCAGGTGTGTGTTTCGTGATTTCTTGCAGGAGCTCTAGCTAAGGCCATGTCTTCCTTCCTCCGTGATGATTGTCCTTGGACTCGTCATTTGCTTCGTTCGACCAAATCATTTATTTGTATATTTCTTTCTTAATTAAACTTGTTGGTATTGGATATGTCTCCGCCCAACGTTTGTACAAATGACTATTTGATTATATAATTAAAACTTCATATTTGTGGATGAGATTTAGTTGAGCATGACTTTCTATATTTTACAGCTTATGTATACATACGAGCCTTTTATTTACTCGTATGTATACAGCTGGCATGATACGTATCTAGTCCCAAGTATTTTGGGACTCGGGCGTTACAGGGGGGTCGGCGGGTGGGGAGGTCGTGGGGTGGGGGCCGGCGAAGGTGGGGGTGGGGGTCGCGGGAGGGGGGGGTAGGGGAGCGGAGGGGGGCCGAGGTGGGGGTGGGGGTGGGGGTCGGCGGGTGGGAAGGTCGCAGGGGTGGGAGTACGGGAGCGGAGAGGAGCCGGGGGGTCTTGCTGGTCGGGGGTGGGGGCCCAGGGGGGGTGGGGGTTCTTAGGGGGAGGGAGTGGGGTTGGAGGTGGGGGTGGGGGTCGGTGGGGAGTGGGGTAGGGGAGCAGAGGGGGCCATGGGAATACATCATGACACTATAATTCATATTTTTGAGTTAATAGTATGAATTTTAACAAATAAGCTATATATTCATCATGTATTAGAAAGGGAAGGAAAAAAATAATATGATTCACATTGTGATAGTGCATACGGAGAATATATGATAATTATCAATTTTCAATTGTTCAATTACTTAAACGGGCGTAAGTCATTGTACTTTGTTACTATTGTGATATGATTTGTGCTTGCTAGTTTGATTAATACTTATTGTTATTTGTTGTCGATCTAACAACTTGATGTGTTTACTTCAGTATCGGTATCGGACTATTTCTATGAGTATCGGTATTGGATCGGTATCGAACTATTTCTATGAGTATCGGTATCTAAACCCTAACCCTAATCCTAAAACCCTAACCCTAAAGCCCTAACCCTGAACCTAAACCTAACCCTAACCCTAAAACCCTAGAATCGGTATCGGTATCGAGCTATTAATCCTATGAGTTTAAGAATCGGCATCGGTATTGGTATCAAACTATTTCTATGAGTATAAGTATCGGTATTGGACTATTTCTATGAGTATCGGTATCGGTATCAGACTATTTCTATGAGTATCAGTATCGGTATCGAACTAATTCTGTTTAGTTTGTCTTACGATACAAACTTTCATATCTAATCTGCGATGGATCGTTACTTCGTTGATCGTACATGGATGTACAAACGGTAACACGAGAGCAGAATAGGTGTGAGTGACGATTTTCAGGCATGCGTGGAAGTATTTCTTAAGTATGCCATGAGCAAAGCTCAGTACATAGACGGTAACAAAATCAAGTGTCCATATGGTAATTATCGCAATAGACGTTACGAAGAAGTGGTGACTGTGAGAGATCATTTGACCCGTAAGGGTTTCGTACGTGCTTACGGCCTGTGGTCATCGCAAGGTGAACTATATACGAAAAGACAAGCTGCGAAAGCTTCTACTTATGCGTTTGATGATAATGCTGCAACGAATTTTGTCATCGAAGATGATGGATGCTTTGTTGATTATGGAGACCTACAGAACCTTGCACGAGATATGGTGTATGATGCGGTAGGGCCTAATTTTGATCCGGAAGATCCTAATCCCGAGGCGAAGGATTTCTATAATATGTTTCAGGATGCAGATACTCCTCTATATCCTGGTTGTGAGACTCATTCTGTACTGCCAGTGACGATGCGATTGTTGAACATAAAGTCTAATTTTAACTTGCCACAAGCTTGCTATGATCGGATCACACAACTAATCAAGAAGGTGTTACCGAAGGAATAAAAAAAGATCCTAAAAAACTTCTACAAGTCAAAGATGATGGTCCGACAACTGGGACTGGGGTACGATAGATTGTTGTCGCAACGGATGCATGTTGTACTACAAGGAGAACGAGGACATAGAAAGTTGAAGTTTCTGTAATGTGGATCGTTACAAGTCAGTACAGAAAAAAGGAAAGTCAACTAGAAAATAACATCCTTACAAGTATATGCATTACTTGTCGATCACGAAGCGCTTGCAGAGGATGTATATGTCTCTGAATATAGCAGAACACATGACGTGGCACAACGAAGAACGCACAAAGGATAATAGAGAATTGTCACATCCTTCGGATGGAGAGGTGTGGAAACCTTTTGATTTGTGTCATTCAGATTTTGCTGCAGAGCCTAGAAATGTACGTCTGGCGCTATGTTCTGATGGCTTCGCCCCTTTCGGGCAGTCAAGATCTCAATACTCCTGCTGGCCGATCATTCTTACCCCTTATAATCTGCCACCATGGATGTGTATGAAGACTTCTTATATGTTCTTGACAGCTATCATACCCGATCCTAAAAATCTGACGAAGAACATCGATATATATTTATAGCCGTTGGTGGATGAGCTTAAACAGTTGTGGGAGATCGGCGTCGTGACCTATGATATTTCCAGGAAACAAAACTTTCAGATGAGAGCTTCACTAATGTGTACAATCAATGATTTTTCAGCATACAGTATGCTGTCGGAATGGAGTACTACTCACGACACCATGTCTTTTCCGATATGCATGAAAAATAGTAAGGCGTTCTGCCTTAAGCATGGAGGACAAACTTCTTTCTTTGACTGTCACCGTCAATTTCTGCCCGCGAGTCATCCTTGGAGAAAGAACAATGATGCGTTCAGAGCTGAAAAACAAGAATTTTCTCATCCGCCTGCCAAATTATCGGGATACGATATTTGGGAAGATGTAAAGGATTTGTCCACCGTAATGGAAGATCCATCGAACAATCGTGTCGAGGGGTTCGGACAAAACCATAACTGGACCAAACAGAGTATCTTCTAGAACTTGCCTTATTGGAAAGATAATCTTATAAGGCATAATCTTGATGTCATGTATATAGAAAAGAATGTGTTCGATAATGTCTTCAATACCGTCATGGATATTAAAAGAAAGACGAAGGATAATCCAAAAGCAAGACAAGACATAGCCGAGATATACAAGCGTCTATATCTAAACTTATACAAAGGGGAGCTGGTGGACAATTAACTAAGCCGATAGCGCAATACACATTGAGCAAGGAATATAGATTAATAATCTGCAAGTGGATATCTACTTTAAGATTTTTTGACAGCTCTGTGTCGAATTTGTCTACATGAGTTGATCTCAATGAATGCAAGCTAACGGGAATGAAGAGTCAAGACTGCCACATATTTATGGAAAGATTACTGCCCAATGCTTTGAGAGAGTTGTTGCCTTCTGCTGTATGGGTTCCATTAGTCGAGCTATCTATATTCTTCAGGAATATTTGTTCAACTAAGTTGACGGTGCAATATATGGTTGAACTTGAGGAGAAGATTGTCTTAACAATTTGTAAGTTAGAGAAAATATTTCCAACGGGCTTCTTCGACAGCATGGAGCATCTACCGATTCATCTAGTATACGAAGCTTGTGTCGGTGCATCTGTTTATTATCGATGGATGTACCCATTTGAAAGGTAAATAAAATCGATATAATTTAAGTGAAATTTAAGTAGATTTTATAATTTATTGTTAATTCTCAAGATAATTTGTCTCTCTAGGTACCTACACCATCTAAAGAAGAAAGTTGGCAACAAGGCTCATATAGAGGTTTCGATATGCGAAGCATATCTTATCGATGAGGTATCAAACTTCTGTTCCATTTATTTCGATACTCATGTCCAGACAAATAGAAATATACCTCAAAGGAATGACAAAGACGTTGAGGATGGAGGTATATTCAATGTAAGGGACAAACCTATTGGGGCTAGTAAGAAACGGTGGTTGATTGATGATGAGTATGATGCCGCTCACCGATATGTCTTGTTAAATTGTGACATATAAGAAGTGAGAGATTTGGAGAAGTAAGTAACTACACTTGCACTCGTTATAATCTCTAATTTGGTGAAGTAAGTGACTACACTTATTTTTATTCTCTCTAACAGTGTATTTAGAGATGAAGTCAAAATAAGGACACCCGATATTACCGATGAGGGACTTCAAAGAGAGGTTGATTGTACCTTTCTGTCCTGGTTTCGCAAATACGTAAGTAACTGAGATAATATGTTATGCGGCTACCATTAAAATATATGCAGCTAAAACATTTAAATTATCAATATTTGTTTACAGGTTTTATTGCCTAAAACAACACTCACAAATGAGAGCATTCGTTATTTGACATTGGAACCGAAGAAGCATGCAAAGACTTGGCCAGGCTATGTCGTTTAGGGGTGAGCAAATACCGACCGATACCGAAAAATCGACCGAATATCGATTAAAAATATTCCAAAAAATCGAACCGAAATTATGTACCGATACCGAATTGCCGAACCGACTAAATTACGGTATAATGGTAATGGTAACGGTTTGAGTGTAATACCATACCGAAAATACCGAACCGATTCACACACACACACACACACACACACACACACACACACGCACACGCACACGCACATGCACACATTTTTTAATGTTCATGATTAATTTTACACTACTCATTTTTATTTTTATCTTTGTTTTGGTTGGTTTCCTAGAACTTGGAATGGATTTTAGTGGACTTGAATTTATGTTAAGAATGCTAAGAATTGAGTTTTTGATCTTTTGAGCTTATGTTTTTGTGTTCTCATAGAATTTTGAAGTGAATTTTGGTTACTTAAACTTATACTAAGATTAAACTTAGTGACCGCGTTTGATATTTTAAGCTCATTTTTAGGTGTTTGCGACTTGTTACATATTGTTCTAATAATTTTCATTAATTGTTTGGTTGGTAGAGGCTTGGCTTTAAAATTAATGCTTCCAAAAAAGTAAAAAATATATATTATAGATTAAGAGGTTCTACAATATTAAGTGTGTTAATTGATCAAATCTTAATTGGTAAAATACCGATACCGAACAAAAACTGACCGAATACCGATTTAACCGAAACCGAAAAAACCGATTCTAAATGGTACGATATTGGTAATGATTTTTTAAATACCGATTTTAAAAAATACTGAAAAAATTGACCAAATATCGATCGAGTATATTGACGCTCACCCCTAATGTCGTTAATGGCTTCAAGTTTAAGGCAACTCAGAATGCTATAAATACCGAATTTCTCAATGACGGCTTCAGCACTAAGGATTCTGGTTTTTGCATAAGAGGCACCATCTATGACGACGAGCCAAACTTTGACTATTATGGAGTGCTTCGGGATATTGTAGATTTACAATATACTACCCCATATGATATGCATATTGTGATGTTCAAATGTGAGTGGTTCGATACGACAGCAAATATCGGTTGGAGAATCGATAAACAATTTGGATTCGTCGATATAAATCTTCGTAGGAGGTATAGAGGGTCCGACATGTTTGCGATAGCAAGTCAAGCTGTTCAAGTCTACTATACAAGCTATCCAAGGCGTCGTAGAGATCGATTTGACTGGTGGACAGTATGCAAGATTAAATCTAGAAATACATTCAACGTTGGAAATCCAGCATACCAAGAGGACCAGATCGAAAAGCCCCAATACTTGGGACAACAGTCAGATACCATGGATGTTAAAGATATTGTTGAGAAAAATAGAGGGGAGAAAGAGGTTGATACACAAGACTTAGCTGTCAACCAGGAGAAAAAGAGGCATCTTGTCCCAAGTATCACTACACCTAAACACTCATTTACTAACACAAGATTTTAATAATTAGTAACGGTTATTACTGTGACACTCTTGTAACCACAATAATTATTACCGTAATTGAAAAACCGTTGTTAAAATTGTAATGTTCTACCTTTAGTATTTCTATAAGGTTCGTGACAGTAAAAAATTGTTACAATGAAAATGTTATTACGGAAATAAATTAAGGTTTTTTCTAAGGGTACCACACTTTTTACTTGGGGGCAGCCCAAAAATGTTCAAAAAAATTACAAGTTTGCCATCCATTTTTTTACTTGGGGCTAGTCCAATTTTTTTCAGCAGTGGGACTGCCAACTTGCTGGCAGTCCTAGGACTGCCAGCAAGTTGGCAGTCCTAACTTATGTTAGGACTGCCTCGGAGATGCTGCGGAGGGATTGGCGGTGAGGAGGCGCGCGTCCTTCCCGCAGAGGCCGACGACGGTAGCGCCGTAGGAGTTGACGAGGGAGACGAGGGACTCGTTGACCTTGCCGACGAGGACCATCTCGACGAACTCCATGGTGTCGACGTCGGTGACGTGGACGAGGACGGGACGGAGGCCGACGCAGGAGAGGAGGACGAGGTCGCTGACGATGGAGAGGCGGAGGGGTTCGGACTTCATGGCGGCGCCACCGTACTTGACGACGATGGTCTTCCCTCGGAAGCGCTAGAGGAGGAGGAGGAGAAAGGAGAAAGGAGGAGGAGGAGGAAAAAGAAGGGAAAAAATCCTAATTTTGGGCTGCCCCCAACAAAAATATGGGTGCACTCCAGCAAAATCTCCACCTCCTTGGGCTGCCCCCAAGTAAGGGCTGCCCCTAGCAAATTATGTGATGCCCTTAAAAAAAACCTAAATTAAATTCCCCCTAATTTTCACGCTTCCCCCGCTATTTTTCACAACAAAGAGAGGAAAGTGTACAGATGGGTCAAGTTTTACCATTCAATCTCTCTATCCTTCCCATTATCCTCCTTTAAACCCTCTCTCCACCTCCCTCATTCCTTCTCTTCTTTATTCTGAAGAACAAGAAGACCCATCCCTAAAACTCACTCTTTCTTCTTCTTCTCCCTCTTCCATCATCAAGACTCCTACTTTCTCTGTCATGGTGTCGTATTTCTCCATGCCAATGTCACAATTTGTGATTCATCATTTCTGACGTTCTTTGGTTTCAAGAGAAGCTAGGGTGGTTGAAGTGCACCAAGTGGAGGGATCTGTGGATCTTTAACAACTAGTTCATCTGCGACCACTACCGTCTTGTCGCCATCGTCAACGCCTTCGAGCCTCGTATTCTTGGGCTTTCCAACGAACAGGTGTGGTTCCATTTATTTTTGTAAGAAATTATGTGTTTCCAGATGGACTTATATGCGTCTTTGTGAAGATAGACTTATACACATCGTTCAGAAGTTGTTACTAAGAAGAAAAAAGGAAATATATATGATTTCACTATTGGACTTCCCTTTGATCCTGTTTTATGTATAATAGATTTACATGAATGATGGTCATATTGCTAAATAAATTGTATCATCTGAATGTTAATACTTGTTTGCATGAATTCTGCTCATTTTGTTATATAAATTTTCTATTATTTACAAGTTTCTTTGTCAATACTTTGGATTTCTAGGAGCACAGAAAAGTAGAGGTAAGCCTTAATATTGTATGCTACTGCTCTTTCTTTAGTATCCTTGATATATCAGTAATCACGCAAATACTCTTGCGGATGAGAAACAAGCATGTATATGGACGTGTAATTGAATGTCAATTGCATTTATGAATTGGCTTCAACAAAAAAATTCATGGTATTTTCTATTACAGGACATGGCTTTTAACATAGCGATTATTGCCGCTGGTGGCTGCATTTTTTAGCTCACTAACACGACTAAGGGGAGTAAGTTATTCTCACTTAGCTGAGTTGTTTTTCTCTTCTTAGAAAGCATGGCAATTTAAGGAACCCATTATTAATACTGAATAAAGTTATAAAGTGGTCAGAGGCATGCAAATAGAATCTTTAAAACTGTACCCAATAACTTGCAGCAAAGGTGAATTGGATTTTATGGTTTTTGAGTCTTTCAGGCTAGTAGGTAATTGCAATCCAGATGGAATGTGCATAAGTTAAATCGATCTCCTAACATGACTAATAGAAAATCTAACAAACAACTGTCCTAATTAAGTACCTTATGTCCCATGTGGATCTTACAAATTTAATCATCTCTGTTTTCTCCAAACCATACTAAAATACAAATTTCAAAACCTAGCATGTCAAGACACTATGTTCTTCCTCTCAAGCTCCAAATGTCTTTAAATATGCAAGTTGACCGAGTATGTGAAGGGTCATATCAATCTGGTCAACACACATGTCAATTTGATCTAGAGAACCGAGACCCGTCAAATGCAATTGGTCTTTGTGGATACTATCTTAATGTCATTTGTATTTGCTGAATTCACACTAAAAGTTACATTTATATATATCTCAAATACATGTCCTAAGTTGTGTCAAACATTATCTATTTGTTTGTCTATATAGAAGGGTTGTATAACCACAACTCACCCACTTGCCAACTTGGATAGATAAGTTCATTATTTCTCTCCTTGTCAAAAATAACTGAATGTTAAGTTTTGACGTTCTGAATAATGAACACCCATGCCATCAATTCGATGTTCTTAAGTCCTTGCTTTGAATTTGAATGACTGGATTATATTCTCTCTTCTTGAGTAGCTAAACTTTGAGTAGGATTTAATCAAAAGTAAATTCATATTTTGACATTTTATTTATTTATTTACTTATTTCTTTGTTTGTTTATTTATTTATTTATATTGTTATTAATTTTGTCATAACAATGACCGTCCTTTGTGGTTGAGGCTCGAAATGGCGATATGTCATCTCAAGCAACCTTCTAAGTTCAAGTCTAAGTTGTTCATAGTTCTAGATCTATGGAACAAATTAACATTTATATAAATCTATACAATGTTATCCTAATAACACATGTACTCATTCAAGAGAAATTTCTTGTTTTATAAGTTTACATCTGGCCCCTTGAAAAAATTAAGAACATAATGCTATTACAGAAATTTGGATGTCTATAAAAAGTAAGACAGGCGATCATTTATATAAATCTATAAAAACTAAGACAGGCGATCAATTTCATAAAATATTATCTTAAAGTCAAGATTATAGAAATAGAGGTAAAATTACTTATCTAGTTATAAGACGCTTAGTTTTGTTATGAACAGAGTGCTGTTACAGAAATTTGGATGTCTAGAAACTCTTGAGTCGACTAATTAAAGTATTCTTTAATTATTAATGAATAAAATTGAAGCATAGCACCATAATGATGTTGTGATCCAACCAAAAAGTTGTTGGTGAGCATTTGGTGAATATCACAAGCAACTATTGCACATTGCATGATTCCTCCGATCTCCCTTTAATATAACAAGAACATCAAATTTTGTAACATGCATCTCTTAAAGAAGCTAAAGAAATAGTAGAACTCTGGTACAAATAGAGACAAGAGGTTCAGAATTGGCAAACAAAGAGGAAGTACAAGGCCACCCCATTTGGGTTTATATACATTACTTGGGCATGCACGCCGTTTTTATTCTCTCTCTCTCTCTCTCTCTCTCTCTCTCTCTCTCTCTCTCTCTCTCTCTCTACTGCTAGTAAGGCCTAGAAAGGACATAGAAAGAGCAACTATCAATACACCAGTACAGGTACTATAACATTTGCATGTTTTCTATTATGGCAACTGGTTCATTCCTTCATAACTATGGCAGAATAGTTCACTACAGAATAGAGTTTGATATAATTAATAGCCAATGATCCAAACTAGTTCGGTATAGAATAGTTAGACGACAGCATCTGTGTGGATAATGTGTTAGATTATATTATTTTAATTATATGAGTTTTGTAGTCTAATGTAAGAAAGAATCTTAATCTAACCCTTTAATTTTATTGATTTAAAGGGAAGCCATCAGTGCAAGCATAGTGGGGTTCGGATGGGATCTCAAGTATGCGAGCGCTCAGGTTGTTCTCTATGAATTAAGAAGTTGATCATCAATTGCTCTAATTTAGTTTGTGTTATACTTATCAATGTTCTTTCCAGAAAGAAAATTTTGATTAGTAGTAGTAAAGATATGCAACTCGACAATATTAAGTAGAAAGTATGTTGCAACGGACACGAGAAATTGGTGTCCTTGTCTGTGTCTTGTCTATATCGTGCATCAAATAAGACTATGTATGTACCAATTTGAAAGTGCCTGTATTATCTTTATTGTGTCCTTATTCGTACAAGTGTTTGTCTTTGTTCGGCATACAATACAAAAGAATATTAATTGACAAAATCTCGGTGCTAAGTTTTTTTGTTCAATTGCAGTTACACCTCACTGCAGAAAATGGAATTCAAAATTTCAAGCAACAAGAAGATAATTTTGTTTGCGTTGTTCTGCCAGGCACTCCATATCATGAACTTTATATTACACTAGGTATAGGTTTCATTTATTTGCAACTGTTGTTACAAAAAGAGAGAAAATGATCATATATATTGGTATATATGATTTTTTTTTTGTATTAGGTGGATTTTTAATCGGAGGGATGGAGCTAACACTTAGTATGTGACTGGCACATTATTTTTGTTCATTATTTTTAAAACAGAATTCCTGTTACTTGTACATGTTTGCACATTTTGCTGGTTTGTTTGGGGGAGAGTTTCTTGTTTTAACAAAATATTATTGTTCTTGAATTTAGTTTTCCTCAGATTACAAGGAGTAGGCAGTGTGCTTAGATTCTTTTTTTGTCTTTCCATTTACAGGTATGTTGCTTTGGAAGGAAAACTACACCAAGAAAACTTCTACTTTCTTTAATGTTAACCAATCTTAAGGGTTATGGAAGTAGACAATAGTGGCCTGTTTGTCTAGTCTGATTGTGGTCGAGGACAATTAACTTTGAGAAGCTATCTTGATTGTTATTTAATCAGACTTGGGAAATATTGCACATGTATGTTTCCTAATATCTGCATCAGTCAGTGTTATAGTCATTTGGATTCTTAGCTCCCAGATAAGCTGGGTTCTGCATCAGTCAGTGTTATAGTCATTTGGATTCTTAATTCCTAGATAAGCTGGGTTTCAAAATCCTAGCATAACTAGCCTATTTAATATATTCTCAAAGCTTATCTAGAAAACCTGAGTTTCAAAAGCTTAACCTACCTTAGCTTTATTTGACATATCCTCAAAGCTGTGATTTCAAAATCCAAACAGATTGGGTGTCTTCCTGAAAACCCTAGTCGTCTTCTTCTTCTTCATCATAGCTGCTACCTCTTCCTGACAATGTTCTAAAAATTGCTACGCGGGGACGGTGCGCCAAGAGCCCGCCTAGCGCCTAGGCGCCGAACTGATTTTTTTTTAATATATATATATATATATATATATATATAGGTAACATATATATATGTATGTATGTCATATATGAATAGAACTCAAGCTTGACAAGTTGGTTAGCCTGTCGGTTTAAGTTAAGTGTTTATTTGTGAAGGATGGGTTCGAACTCTGTGTTTGCAGAGTTCAGTTTTTTTTTCTTCTTTTCCCTTTCCTTTCCTTTTTCCTTTTCCTTTGTTTTCCTTTTCCTTTGCTTTCCTTTCCTTTTCCTTTGCTTTCCTTCTCCGGTCCCTCTCTCCTCTCTCCTCTCCTCCCTCTCCCACCACCGCCTCCACCACCACCAGCTCCACCACCGGCTCCACCACCACCACCACCGCCTCCACCATCAGCTCCACCACCAGCTCCACCACCGGCTCTACCACCGCCGCCACCACCACCACCACCACCACCGGTAAGTTTTAGTTTTTTTTTTTTTTTGAATTTTTTTTTTTGATATTTTAAAATAGGGGTCGCCTAGGGCCGCCTAGGGCCTCTAGCGCCTAGGCCGGCCGCCTAGGCCCTTTTCGGTGCGGCCAGGGGCCGCCTAGGCCGATTTTTAGAACACTGCTTCCTGAGCTTTAGCCTTGAAAGAATCGACACTTGCTAAGAATTAATAAAGGTACTATCCCCTCTTTTTAATGTCGTAGACCTGGCACCTTTGTGAGTTCCAAACCGGGAAAACATTTATTCTCAACCATCTGTTAGTGGATTTTCAATGTGCCACTTTATATGCTGGAGAAGTATGGATGCTGACCTTGATTCAAGTTATGTCTTTTATTTTCTTTGAGTTATTTCACTATCCTTTTTGGTTTTCTCTTCTATCAGAAACTCTATTGTCTGGTGTTGGCTTCCAAATATTGACTGGGACTTTGGCAATATTCATACAATTAAAGGAGAGGATGAAGTTGTTTTGCTCTGCAATAGTAATGTGAGTTTATGTGCAATATTCGATATTTGTTTTTTTCCTGGTAATGCATGTTTATGCTAGTTCCTTTACACTTATACCAACTTTGCATTATGTGTTTTAACAGTATCCACTAAGCTCCTCTTACCAGCTAATCATGTAACGTCTGATATGTGCAATGAATCTTCTATTCTTCATTATATATATATATATATATATATATATATATATATATATATATAATGCACATACTATCGGACAAAAAAATATATATATATGTATATATATATATATATATATATAATGCACATACTATCGGACATGGTTTATGTAAGCAATGGTATTAGGTTGTTAAGCTCTTCTTCTTTTCTGTTACATATAATTATCTCCTCTTGTCTTTTGTAACACAAAGCTGGGAATGTTCGGGTTGCAATAAATTTCTTTTAAGACGTCCATCTTTATGGTAGTACTAGTGAACTTTCTGCAGCTTACGGAGAAAAAAAGGATGACATGCCACAATATTTATGGAATAGCTGGATAGTTTCATGCATGTCGAAGAGATTTTCTAGTGCTGGTCCTTCTGGCTCCACCGTAAATGATGTTTTTAATAGTTTGATGTATTGAACACTATCATGGTGATTCTACTGATTTTTTTAATATAGAATCATTGTTTGGACAAATAATGTTGGATGATTTTATCATACTTTACAGAGAAGATTTTTGTAATACTATTGCGTTTGGTTGAGTAATAAAATAGGTTTTGAGTATAATTTGTTTTATTTTATATATATATATATATATATATATATATATATATATATATATATATATATATATATATATATATATATCGAGAGGTTATGATTTGCAAGTATCAACATTTATATTTTTTTGTAAAATATTATGATTTGTAACAGTTATTTTTGTGACAAAACTAGAAAAAATATGTGTTACAAATTGGTAAAATCGACAATTTTTAACGGTTAAATCCGTCACAAAATTTTCAACCAAGTTTTAAACTGTTAAAAAAATTGGTATCATAACAGTAATTAGTGTCACAAATTTTATGTTGTCACGATATAAAATGTTATAAAATTAGAATTTGTAACAGTTATTATTGTTACTGAAATTTAATTTCATCACAGTTATTACCGTGACAAAAACTGGTATAAAAAATGGTTTTTGTCATAGTTATTATCGTGACAAAAAAGTATAACAACAATTTGTCACACCTGATTAGTCACGGTAAATAACGTGACAAGTTATTTGTCACGGTAATAACTGTTGGCAATTTCATGTTTTGGTGTAGTGTATTGAGGCTGAAGAAGAAGAAGAAGAATAATAAGAAGAAAAACTTGATGAGGATGATGATACAGATGAAGTCGACGATGACGATGACGATGAGGATGAGGATGAGGATGAGGATGAAGACGAGGCCGAGGCCGAGGATGAAGACGATGACGATGATTAGATTAAATATCGGTTTAAACTTCTGCATTCTTATTTCAGTTCATGCTTTTGTCATTCGATCATCTACTTATTGTATGATTTTCTTTTTGCAAATGGCACTCCTAGTCCTTTTCGTCGCGGCGGCACTCGTCGCCCTGTTGGTGGTATATATATTTTATTTTAGTTTTATATTCATTTATACTTCTATATTGTTAATTATGTTTATGTGTTCTATTTACATGTCATAGTGGCTAGCACTCGTCGTGGTGGTGGTGCTGGTCGTGGTGCTGGTGGTGGTGCTATTGCTAGTGCTGATGGTCCTGGTCGTGGGCGTGGTCGTGGGCGTGGTCGTGGTGCTGGTGGTAGTGGTCGCCTTCAGCATTTCCGGGATGTGACCCCATCTAGCGATTCCGACCCGGAGAGTATTCCGGGCACAGACTCATCCCGCCGTCGATCTACCCCGGGGCTATCGACACCTTCGTCGAGGCCTGTGACTCCATCCACTGGCGGATCCATTCTGCCAGCGGATCCACCAGTTACTGTACGGTAGGCCCCGGAGTACCCCCGGATTCAGTTACATCCGGTTACTGGTGAGTACATGCGCGGAGCCGCGGATCTTCCGACGCCACCAGAGAGTCCGATGGACGAGTTCCGACGAGAGCTATGGCTCGCGGGTGAATCGTAAGTAAATTTATTAAATTTGTTTCATTTATTCAAGTTAATAATCCAGTCGTTGCTTCTTTGTAGGTTTTTTTCGTGGGATGCTGTCAGGATTCTATGGCGCATTATCCGGGATAACTACTATGGCCCCTACCTCAATTTTCTGAGGTATCCCTGGACTTGCAGTACATCTGGCTCGACGAGATGAGCGTATATATATATCTTGTGGTTAATTATTAATTACTTTTTAATTCACTATTTTTTTTAATTACGTCATAATTGAATTTGTATGTCAGAGGACGTTCTGGTGGCCCCTCCATCGCGAGAAGGCGATCCGCAGGACCTATAGAAGCGCTGCTGGAAAGAAGATTCAGGATGCGATGTATGACCTTCGTTCGGCGCATTCGAAGAAGGAATGGACCCGGGAGTAGTATTATGACCAAATCTTGGAGAAGATGGATGCTCCTGCGTACAAGCAGAAATCGGAGAAAGCGAAGGCGAATCGACGAGCTGCGGGTCTGCATACGGGGGGATTAAGGTCCCACACTGCGACGCGTGCAAGTCTGGTGAGATGCCGCAAATTTATTCCACTATCTAATTTGGTACTTTTAATATACGAAGTTAATTAAATTCTACGAATATTTTGTATGCAGACCCAACAGGAGGTAAAGGAAAGAAAAGAGACAGAATCGATCACCATGCACGATATATTCTAGTATACGCACAAGAGGTGGTCGGACGGGAGCTTCATCGACGAGAGGATTCAGGAGACTGATGTAAGTACTTACGTTTATGAGATTTATGTTAGAATTATAAGTATTATTAACTTAATTAGGCAAACTTAGGATTCAGACTATAACTTAGGGAAACATAGGATTTATATTATAACTTAGGAAAACTTATAGTATAGACACATTTATTGGATACGCTGCATATCGTGAGGCCCTTAGACGGATTCAGCCCCTGCTGCCGAGGATGTAGGCGAAACGACGCATGTCCAGGCGTCCTCTTTTATGGCCGCTCGCTAAGACGACATGTTCGTAGATACCATCGACGGCTTTAGGAAAGGGCGCCTCTACGGATGCGGCTTCCTGGCGTCGTTGCAGGCATTATTTTCGAGATTTTCACCGCCCCCGCCTCCTCCCGCGACCCCGGCAGGCGATGATGTGAGGACACAGCTTGCGAATCTGACCGAAGCGGTGTTGTCCTTGCGGGAGCATATGACCACGTACTATCCGCGTCCTTCTACTGCTCCCGGTTCTTTTGCTCCCGGTCCGTCTGCTCTAGGTCCGTCTACTGCTGTTCCCGGTGATTCGGATATTCTCGGTCCTTCTTCCGTCGGGCGTCTTTCTTTTGACCATGCTGCCCCTCTGGTACCGCCTCCTGCTGTGACGACACTCCTTGACATGATGTCGCCAGAGCAGCTACGTCAACTTTCAGACCATGTTTTTGATACCCTGCCAGCATACATGGTGGAGGAGTATTCTCGTCGGGCGCAGCAGGCAGTACCACCAGCGGACGATCCACCTCCTTCTTCTCATTATTGTATTGTATTTCAATGTTTTGAAATGTTTCTAAATGTTGAATATTTGTGAATTTCGGATATTGTCACGTGGATATTAGTTTTTGATGAATGTTTTGGATAACGGTGAATGTATGGATATTAGTTTGTGATGGATATTTGTATATTGGTATGTGATGTATGTTGGTTTATGTAATGTATTTGTGATGGATATTTGTATATGGGTGTGTGATGTACATTGGTTTGTTGCTTTGTGTGATGTGTGATGCATATTATGATGTTTCGATGTTTCGGATGTTGTATGAACAGGAAATGCTCCGTTTTATGTAAAAAAATTCAAAAATTTTCCAGATAGCGACAGACTAGCGACTACATAGCGACGGAAGGTGACGGCTAAGCGACGGAATTTTCATCGCTAACTGGAGAATTTTCAGTTAGCGACGGATGGCGACTACCAAGCGACGGATTATCCGTCGAAAAGGTTCTGGAAATATGAAATATTTTCAGCACCTAAGCGACGGATTATCCACCGCAATTCCGTCACTAGTAGTCGGTAACCACTTTTCGACGGATTATCCGTCGCCAATACTGCGACTAATTGGCGACAACCTAGCGACAACGAACGACGGATTAGCGACGGATTATCCGTCGCTTAAGTTCTGGAACCATGAAAGATTTCCAGAACCAAAGCGACGGATATTTCGTCGCCAATCCGTCACACATTAGCGACTATTATCGACGGATTTGCGACAAATTTTGCGTATCAGAACCTCTGATACGCGTTTACCGACATATTACCGACGGACTTGTCCGTCGGCTAACCGTCGCTAAATATAAGAATCTTGCTGATACTTGAATTGACGAAAGTCCGTCGGCTAACCGTTTCTAAATATACGAATCATGCTGACGGTAATCCGTCGCTAAGTTGTCGAATGGCGACAACTTAGCGACGGATATGTTTAGCGACGGGGTATTTTTCGACGAATTTTTAGCCAAAATCCGCCGGTAGTCCGTCGCTAAATCAATTTGCTGACGGATTAGCGACGGATACGGCCGTTGCTAATTCGTTAAATTTTGGTAGTGAAAGGTCTTTTACAGCAAAGGGGTATAGGGCCAAAGATGTGTTGAAATTTGTTCATTCTGATTTGTGTGGACCCATGACTATCCAGGCTAGAGGTGGATTTGAATATTTTGTCACATTTATTGACGATTATTTAAGGTATGGATACATTTATTTGATGCACCGAAAGTCTGAGTGCTTTAAGAAATTCAAAGAGTACAAGGCTGAAATGGAGAAACGTCATAGAAAATGTATCAAGTCACTACGATCAGATCGTGGTGGCGAGTACCTCTTTGGAGAGTTTAGGGATTATTTATCAAAGGTTGGGATTACATCCTAATTGACTGCACCTGGAACGTCCCAGCAGAATGGTATAGCCGAAAGAAGGAATAGAACTCTTATGGAGATGGTTAGATCAATGATGAGTTATAAAAATTTACCAGATTCATTTTGGGGATATGCCTTAGAGACTGCAACTTATATTTTGAACTTGTTTCCTTCTAAGTTAGTACCTCTTACTCCCACAGAGCTGTGGATTGGGCGGAAGCCTAGTCTGAAACATGTTCGCATTTGGGATAGTCCAGCACATTTGCTGAATGGAAAAACAGATAAGTTAGAATCTCATACAAAGTACACTTGTTTGTAGGCTATCCAAAAGGAACGAAATGAGGTTTTTTTTATAGTCCTAAGGATTAGAAGGTCATTGTTAGCACTAATGCCCGATTCTTAGAGGAAGACTATGTGATGAACCATAAACCCATAAGTAGAGTTGTTCTAGAAGAACTGAGAGGTGAGACAAGTACTTCAGTACCAATAGTACAAGAGGATAAACCACAAATAACTGCACAACGTGTCACAAATGTTACACCACAACCAATAGTGCCTCGTAGTAGTGGGAGGGTTGTGATACAACCTGATAGATATATGTTAATTGGATGAGTCTTCATACTTCGTCCATGAGGAACAAGATTATGATCCTTGTACCTACAACAAAGCACTCTAAGATAAAGATGCTGAGTCTTGGCAAAAAGTAATGATATCTGAAATATAATCTATAGATTCCAATCATGTCTGGGAGCTTGTAGCACCACCCATTGGTGTAAAAGCCATTGGATGCAAGTGGGTCTATAAGAGAAAAAAAGGATCAGACGATAAGGTTGAAACCTTTAAAGCTCGGCTTGTTGCAAAATGTTTTACTCAAAGAGAGGGCATCGATTATGAGGAAACCTTTTCGCCAGTAGCCATGCTTAAATCTATCCAGATTCTTTTATCTATTGCAGCTCATATCGATTATGAGATTTGGCAAATGGATTTCAAGACAACTTTCCTTAATGGAAGTCTTGAGGAAGACATCTATATGAAGCAACCAGACGGGTTCATTAAAAAGGTCCAAGAGCATCTTGTTTGTAAGCTCAAGAAGTCTATTTATGGACTTAAGCAAGCTTCTAGATCTTGGAACATATGTTTTGATCAGGTGATAAAATCCTACGGATTTGATCAATGTCAGGATGAATCATGTGTATACAGAAAGTGTGACGGAAATGTGGTGGTATTCATATTACTTTTCATAGATGACATCTTGCTTATTGGAAACAATGTGAAGGTGTTATCTGATGTAAGGGTATGGTTATCCAAACAGTTTGATATGAAGGACTTGGGAGAAGTAGGTCACATCCTTGGGATCAAAGTTCTACGAGATCCACAAGAAAAGGATGTTAGGCTTGTCCTAAGCTTCCTATATCGATACTGTACTAACTCGTTTTAGCATACAAAATTCTAAAAAGGTTTCTTACCTTTTAGGCATGGAATTGCTCTATCAAAGGAGTAGTGTCCGAAGATACCTAAAAAGATAGAGAACATGAAAGCAGTTTCTTATGCTTCAGCAGTAGGAAGCTTAATGTATGCAATGCTATGTACGAGACCAGATATCTGCTTTGCCGTTGGCATGGTCAGCAGATATCAGTCTAACCCAGGACAAGAGCACTAGACTGCCGTAAAGCATATTTTGAAGTACCTAAAAAGGACTAAAGAGTTTATGCTAGTTTACCAGGCAGATAGTTTAGCTCCTTTAGGGTATACAGACTCAGATTTTCAGTCAGATAGGGATTCTAGGAAATCTACCTCAGGTTATATATTTACTTTGGGAGGTGGAGCCATTGTGTGGAGGAGTATCAAGCAAAAATGTATTACTGATTCCACCATGAAAGCCAATATGTGGCAGCCTCTGAGGCAGCCAAAGAAGTGGTTTGGCTCAGAAACTTCCTGTGTTGGACTTGGATGTGGTACCTAGTTTGCCTAAGACTATTACACTTTATTGTGATAATAGTGGTGCAGTTGCAAACTCGAAGGAACCACGAGCCTATAAGACAGGTAAACACATTGAGCGCAAGTACCACCTGATACGAGATTTCATAAAGAAAGAAAAAATTGTTGTGATCAATATAGCATCAGCCGACAACCTAGATGATCCCTTTAAAAAGAGCTTACCAGCTAAGGCTTTTGATAGTCATGTTGAGGGAATGGGAGTCTAATGTGTAGCAGCATGGCTTTAAGTATAAGTGCAAGTTTTGTAACAGTATACTGAAAAAGTAATACTTTGAGTATAAGTGGGAGATTGTTAGGGTTATATACTAAAAGCATCACTTTTGTATTAACTTTATTTCCTTAAATTTTGAATGAGAATCATATGGACAAATTTTTGCATATTGTATTTGTTGCAAGTGTTAATGCAAGTGTCTGATATTCTATATTGTAGATAATATGGTGTGTTGTGTCACACAGAAGATCATATTATCAGTTCCCTATGGAATATATAAATAGTTCATGACCTAGATGGACTTGGACAATCCATTGGAAAGGTTGTAGTGTAATATGATATTAGTCTATCTTGACTATAGGTTTATACTATTACACTTTGTGTGGATTGAACATGACCACTTGAGGTTGTTCTCTTTGTACTAACAACATAAGAGAACAAACACCTCTATTATTATGGATGCTTGTGCTTTTAATTCGGATATAATAATAAACATATATATGCAGTGTGCATTACTTTCCTCATAAAAGAGTGAGATTCATTATGGGTCAACAACCTCTATGAATTGGGTAATAATATTGTATGTATGATAGGTGTTTGCCATCGAAAATGCGACAAGATTTTGTTGATTAAAACTTTAGTATTTCAATTACAAACAGAACAATATACAATATAGGACTTAGACATAGTCCTAGGAGTACACTTTTGTTTTTATCTGGGAACTGTATCGGTGGAGCGAGTGGTAATGCGTTGACTCCATTGACGATCTGACGACGATCTTGAATTCTCTGAAGGTCTGGGCTGCTCTGGATGCCGGAGCATTTGGAGGAGAAGTAGACGTTACGTGTCTCTTCTCATCTTTGTAGGTAGATATGATGATCTATCTGTCTGTGTGTGTGTGTCCGTCCAGGGAATGATCCCTCTATTTATAGGCAGCAAACTGGTCTGCTCATGGTTGGGATGCTGGGAGCCAGTGAGGGCGGTGAGGTGTGAAGCTCGGCAATTGAAGGAGATGACGTCCGAGGTACAGTGTGATGATCTGCACCCGAGATACCCGTTGAGGTGGTATACTTGATTCCACATTGGCCCCTGGATCGGGACTAGTGAAGCCAGGTGCCCTTGCTAATGGTTGAGATGCCAGAGTGGTCTGAATCTCAAATACCATTTGAGTCAAGGATTGCATGGTGGTATAGAGTGTTTTGAGGCTCCCTTCCAGGATGTCCATGCGTTGCACGATGTCCGGAGCTGAAGCATCTGACTCTCCTTCATCACCACCCCCAGCCATGTAGACTGGCATAACATAGGTGGAAGTGGATGGATCGGTTGATGCATCGCTTTCGACCTAACTTTCCTGCGAAAAAGCTTCCCCTTCTGAGACCTCGTACTGGCTACCCCCAGCTACCTCAGGGTCGGTTCCTCGGAGAACGTCCTCATCTTCAAGTGGAGGGTTGTCATGGATAGTAGGAGTTTGATTATTTCCAACTGATGCTTCCACTGGAACTTTCTTCCTTGACCGGGTACTATCAAACACCCCTGAGGATGGGACCAACATTTTGCTTTTCCTCGGCCGACTCTTGGACGATGTTGCTGAGGTCGAGGGATTGGTGGTTGTCTTTCTCCCCGATGAATGGGAGTTGGAGACAACATGGCAAGAAGCGATCTTGGGCTCTAACTCATCTTCAACTGGCACCTTCTTTCCGAGACGACGTCGGATGGGTGCAACAGATTGCAGTTGCTGGAACACAGACTGCCTGGATGATGGACCTGTTGTTTTGCAACAGCAGCAGTTGATGGTGACCATGGCACAAGTGTGCCCCGCGAGGGGCGCATCGTGCTTAATGTTCAGCTCTCCTGATCTGCGTTTGTAAGTGATCACATTACGCAAATCATGAGGGGAGAGTTTCACTTTCACACCCTCTTTGGGCACATGGCGAGGCCAAGTGCCGGGGTGGTCATGTGAATGCTGCACCCCCTGATCCAGTTCCAGCGCATGAGATACGCCCAGATCATTGGTGGAGGAGCAACATGTACTATGACTTGAACCCACTTCATGCGCACAACCCACGTGGGCGCATGGGTTCAAAGTCACAAGTTTTGTCTCGTACGACTTGGTTTCAAACGCAAAAGATGCGCCCAAGCGAGACAGGGACTTTGAGATTCAGCTCATATCTGGTACAAACACATCCGAGTCGACTCTGTATAGTTTACCATCGGCAGCACGTACGATTTTGAGCGTGTATCTCCAGTTCACTGTGGGCATAACATATTTGGCGTGCATGGCCCGTGCTGCCTTGGATTTCTTCGTACCAGCCCACGAAGGTGCATAGTAGTCAGAATCCATCTCATCCTCGCCATGACAGCGAGTGATTCTATCAAAGACAGAGGCCCTCTCCTGTACACCAGAGTTCATGCGCAGGAAGTTGGATGCGCCTTTGTTTCGTCGGCGCATCTTCTTCGGCCGTTGCTAAGATCTTGTGTGGTTAGCACCCATTCGTAGGCAGAACTGAGTCAAATGACATATGGCGTGTGTTCATGGCTCAAAGATCTCGGAGTTGGTGGAGGGTAATCTGTCAGGATGCGCCTAGGATCTGGCGCATGGGGCGACTTGGTCTATAACTTTCAGAGGTCACAGACAAGTCTGGGCGCATGGCTTCTGAGGCGCATGCAGAGCTTCGAGTGCATGGCTGTGGAAGTGCATGCAGAGACTTGGCTTCTATCTTTTGGGATCAGGAATAAGTCAGGAGCGCATAGCTTTTGAGGGCATGCAAACTTCTGGGCGCATGGCTGTGGAGGCGCATGCGCTTGATCGGCCAACCACGTGGCAAGGATAGCTGCAGCCGACAATAGCAAGTAATGATGATGCTGATGTCTGCGGCTCTTTGTTTTCTGTAAAAAGCTGTCAACCGTTCAGTCTTCGGGGAACGTGCTACCAACTCAATCACACAGCTTAAATGCTTATAGGTGAGGGGCCTGAGTGGGCGCATCTCCGTAGACCACTGGGCGCATGGGTCTATGTTCCACTAGGCACATCAGTACGGCATGGTGTTGATGAGCGCATCTGCTGTGTGGTGCTTCCTCATTGGTCAGTCTTTGTTGGCTCTTCTGAGGCATTCAATGACTTATTTGATGCTTAATTCGAAGGGGTAGATTCATCACCATAAATACAAGTTCATTGCACTGACTTCGGAAAAGTTGCCACTTGGCGCATGGGTTTGATTTACCCTGGCCTATAAGTAGCAGCGTGAAGAAAAGTTTTATTTCTCGTTTCACTTCTTCCCAAACGGAGATAAACTCGACCAGTCCTCCTCCTTGGCGAGACGCGGCACTGTGGATTGCTGATCTCCTTGTTCGAAGAAGCTTTGACGATGAACTCCTTCAGAAGACTGAGATGCGCCGGGAATGGACACGACAGTTTATGTTTGATCCCCTTGTCGGCAGTATTCTTCTATGAGATGGCATTGGGTGCCAAGTTGAATGCATGGTTTAGGTTTGATGTGCCCAAGCCTCATTATGATGGAAGAGCCCCAGGCTGGCAGATGTGCATGTGCGTTGACGAGGAAGTGATTCGCTCTGACGGGACAGAGTGATGCGCTGGCAGACTAATGCATCGGCGAGGCCAAGTGTCGGGGTGGTCATGTGATGGTGACCATGGCACAAGTGTACCCCACGAGGGGCGCATCATGCTTAATGGTCAGCTCTCCTGATCTGCGTTTATGAGTGATCACATTACGCAAATCATGAGGGGAGAGTTTCACTTTCACACCCCCTTCAGACGCATGGCGAGGCCAAGTGTCGGGGTGGTCATGTGAATGCTGTACCCCCTGATCCAGTTCCAGCGCATGAGATACGCCCAGATCATTGGTAGGGGAGAAAAATGTATTGCGACTTGAACCCACTTCATGCGCACAACCCACGTAGGAGCATTGGTTCAAAGTCATAAGTTTTGCCTCGCACGACTTGGCTCCAAACGCAGAAGATACGCCCAAGCGAGACGGGGACTTTGCGAGTTGATCCATTCCGGGTGCGAAAGCACCTGAGTCAACTTCTGTACATCCTGTTATTAGTCGTGCGCATGGTTTCAGCGCACGTTTCTGGCTAGTTGCTGGCATAGCACATTGAGGGCGCATAGCCCGTGCCGACTTGGATTTCTTCGTAGTAGCCCAACTTTTTCTTGCCAAAATGGCAAGTGAAGAACTTGCAGTTGATCCAGAAGAAGACGAGGCACTGTTGCAACTTTATGTGGCTCGAACGGGCTCCCTGGAAATGGGCTCCCTTTTCTTTTCTTTTATTTTGGTGTCCATTTCAAAGGAGGAAAAGGGGCTCTTTATATAGAGTGAAATGAGACTTCTCCTTTTCGATGTGGGATTAAAAGTAATATCCCTTTTCATGCTTCTACAATAGGTTGTTGATTATAAAAGGAATCCATGTCCCGATACGTCGGGTTGATGATGTCGCCTTAAGAAGCTCATAAGGATTGGCATGTAAACCCTGCAGGTGGATTTTATCCGACATGACAAATAAAGTTGAGTGGTACTACTTAAGGATAAAAGATGTCGATCAATATAATTGTCAGTAACTTAATTTGATCGACGGACATTCGATATCTAACATGGGGAGCCAAACGAGCATATAATAAAATGAACCCATAATCATAATTTGGGATTAAGAAGGTAGTGCAACAATAGCTCTCTAGTGGAACGAGGTACTATTAATGGGCCTGGGTTGTGTGTTCGGGCTGAACACGGGATACACAGATCCGTTAGGAGACCTAACCCTAATTTCTCCTCATAGTCCCTACCATAGCCTTATATATCCTCTATTCTTTGGCCATCATAATCTGATCAAAAAGAGAAGAAGCTTTCTCTAAATTCGTGATTCACGTAAAGAGAGAAATGGAGGGCTGCCAAGGAGAAGAAAATGTTAGGAGATCGTCGCACACCAAACTATGAAGGGTTATAACACGTTTATATATGTTTAACTTTCTATCGATCAATATGCACACCAAACTAGAGTCTTGGAATCTCCAGTTCCATTAAATACATAGATTAAATCAGACAAGAGGTCTTCTTTCTTATGCTTTATAATATTGAGGCTCATCTCAAATGAATCATTTATCTCGTTTACCGTCAAATTGGTCATTAGATTTATTGCATGCCACAAAACCACCGACCGATGAACGTAGATATTTTTTCAGTCTTGAGTGTGATCCTTCGGCACGGTTGGTAGTGGTCGTGCCATAATGCTTCACCATATTCGTCCATGCTAAGACAAAATCTTCTTTATGTTGATCAAGCCATGTGTCTTTGATATAAGAAATACATGTCGGGTTGCTCTTTTCCCACTTCTTTTTGAACATGTACCATGCTTTGTCAAAAGTGTCTTTAGTACTTGCTCGCCAAGGGTCTAATTGCTGTAAAATTCTGCGAAGCGATCCATATCAAGTTTGTCGTCTACTTTTTTGAACTTGCTCTTGTATTGTGCTTGAATATTTCGATTTACATGCCAAGTGCATAATAGTCTAAGAGCATGAGAAAATACGATATCTATAGCATTTATCAATGCATATTCTCGATCGGTGACAAAAACAGATGCCTCTCTGTGTCCAGTGTAAAGTGTCTTCAATTAGCTCAAAGACCATGTATAGTCCTCTATTGTTTCATTCTTTAAGAAAGAAAATGCAACTGAAAATGATTTACCCGTAGACGTGAATCCAACAATGTGAAAAAGAGGCACCTTGAATTTATTAGTCTTGTACGTGCAATCAACAACCAACACATCGACGAAGGACCGTGCCTAATGTATACAATTAGAATGCGCCCAAAACATAGAAGTGACTTCATTAGACTGCGAATGTCTTCTATGGTACTCCACAAAGTGACTATCAGCAAGTAACTTCAACACTTGTTGCATCGCTATTCTTACTCTTAGAGTATTTGTTCTCGATCTCGATAGTGTATTGTAGATTGTCCTCATAGTAGACTTGTTCTTATCGTTCTTCTGGCGCACCGCGGAATAAATTTGTTTAGGACCAACTCCAAAAATGGACAATTCTTCAACAAACTTCTTCTCATCGTGGTTCAATCTTCCGGCATACGGATGACCAGTAAGTGTCTCCGCCAGAGTATGATTGTGCATCCCATTCCTTACTTCAACTGTCCACTTTCTATTATTTTTTGATACAAGCACTATCTTGAAAGGACAACCACATTTCCTAGTCCCTACCGCCTTCTCCGGGACTTTTCTTTGGGCAAGTTTTCTTTTTTACGATGAACCCTAAACGCCCCACCTCTTTCACATCTAAGATCTAAAGTTTTACGATTCGATCGGGATCGTAATGACCTTGAAATGATAAGAACTGTGTTTGATTGCCTTCCAACTTGTCTGCACCATTCTAATGCTTCTTCGTAAGATTCAAAGACGACATCCGTTGAGAATAAATTACTCAAATCAATAGAAATATATGGTATGCCCTACATTAAATTTCCAAAGAAAATGCCAAATTCAGTGACAAAAACAAAGACAATATAAATTTGTTCAGGACTAGCAGTCTTACTAATACTTAGGACTACAAGAAAATATGGCAGCACTGAAGTTGAACTGCTGTACAAGCGGACTGCCACATTTTTTGGCACTCCTAAGTACTTGTAGGACTACCAGAAAATGTGGCAATCCTGCTGTACAGCAGTTCGATACTAGGACTGCCACATTTTCTGGCAATCCTAAGTACTTGAAGGACTACCAGATTATGTGGCAATCCTCTTATACAGAATATTAATTTCAGTACTGACACTTTTCATGGCAGTCATATAATTACTTAGGACTGCCAGAAAATGTGGTAGTCCTAGTGTCGACTTCGTATTCGGTCGGTCGGGGACTTACCGAGAGTTCTTCTGAGGAAATGTTTTGTTTTTCGGAAGGTCCGGACTGTTCGATTAATAGATGTGATGTCCCAGTTTATTTCATACTTCCTATATTGTGACAAAATATAAAATTATTTGGGGAGAACCAATTATTTAACAAACTTTGTCATTTAGTGGTCGAAAACGTACCGAATATACTACGAATATTCCTTGGAGAATATTCTAGGGTTTGGAGAAAGGTGGGAGAGAGTGTGGGGTTGAGAAATAAGTTGGGACCACAAGTGGGGACAAGAAGAAAATTACTAGGGTTTGGAGAAAAGGTGGGAGAGAGTTGGAGTTGAGGAAGAAGACAAAAGGAAAAAAAAAATAAAAAAATTGACTTCTATACCTAAAAATGGAATAGCCTTGAGTAATTTTTTCAGTGGCAAACTTGTAATTAAATCAAAATTATGAATACGATGGCCCTGATCAACTTTTGATGTGCCATATAAATAATCCTTAAAAAACAGAAGCATCTAGAACTTTTCCTGCATCCAAGGTAAATCAAATTGATAAAGTCTAGTGGAACCTCTCCAGTAGTTGGCCACCGTCGCAGTTCTTTCCCCAGACAGGGCAACAGTCGACCCAGATGGTTTTCCTCCTACATGAAGCCTCATGGAAAACAAGAAGTCATCGTCCTTCGCACTTGCCTTTAGAATTATGAACTGAAGAGGAGATTTCTTCTCCAAAACAGACCCGTTCACCTGCCCACCATTCTCTACAGAGGCCTTCTGGCCAGGTTTGTGGGTGTAGTTCGAACTGCTCACTCGGTCCTTGCAGAGCCACAAGAACGTAAACTCCTTCCCATGGTCGTCCACCTGCAAATCCAAAAGCCAGATATGCACATGTCCCGCCAAGTCCTTCTTTATACCCGACTCGTTGTCATCACAAACAACTCTATTGAGTCCAAAGTTTCTTAACATTCGTATCGGGCGTAACATTCCAATACTGGATCTCGTCATTTGTCAACAGAAGGAACATCCTTCTAGAACCTTCCAAAGAACTATTGCGGGAATGTACGTTCCCACTCTCGGAATAAATGTCGGGCCAGTACACGACCGCTCGTGTTGTTTGGCTGCACATGACGACTCCGGAAGATGTGCAACGGCCTAACACCCTAGCCTTGTTGTAGGATGGTGTGGCGCTCCACCTAACTAGATAGACCATCCAGTGAGTTTCATCTCGGGAGTTCGTAAAAACTTTGGACGAGATCTCGAGGACGGAGGGCCCGGTCGAAGAGGACAGGTGGATCCAGATGAAGATCCGGTCCCCACAGCGTAGATGGTCCAAGCGAGGGAGGTCTCCTTGTCCATGCCGCTGGCGAGCGTCCCGTCGCCGAGGGGCCTCCGGAGGAGTGTGGACTGCGTGTCGCGGACGGGTTCGGGTGATACGATCCCTTTTTGTAGGCTAATTCTATGAGCACATTACTTTTTACTTAGGGCTAGCCCAAATTTTTAAAAAAAATTATAAGTTTGTCATTCAATTTCTTTGCTTGGGGCTAGCCTTACAAAAAGGTATAAATACCAACTTTTCTTCTCTCCCTCTACTCTTTTCTTCTCTCCTTCTTCTCTTTTCTTCTCTACCAACATTTCTAGGTCATAGAATTAAACCCTAGCCCAAATTTTTCTCCAACCTATATTTTGTGAAGATTATGGATGGAAATTCTAATAATAGTTTTATCGACTTCTACCATCATTTGGTATGTCACCAAATTAATATATGTTTAGAGTTTCCAACATTAATTTCACATATAAATATTGAATTATGTGTTTAATGTAAAAAATGAACATGGAAGAACCCGGATCATCAAATATACTAGACTCTCGTCCCATTACGTTCGAAGAACACATCGATGCTTCGGAAGCACTCTTGGTAATTAAATTTTAACTTTTTGTCCGGTAAAAGTCGGGTTTGTGACACAGAGGACTGCAGGAAAGCTGGCAGTCCAACATTGAAATAGGACTGTCAAACAGTTGACAATCCTCTTCTAAAACAGGACTGCCAACTGTGTGGCAGTCCTGAAAAGACAGTGGACTGCCATGCTGTCTGCAGTCCTGTGTATTCTATGGATTGTCTCACTGTCTGCAGTCCTATTTATTTGCAGCAGCTTTCACATTTGTGCAGTTGTTTAGTTTTATTAACTTTAAGTTCAATTGTAGGGCTTATCATCTTTCGAGATTGCGGTAATGTAGGCAATTTATTCTCTACCGATATTTGGTTTGAATCAAGCGAAGGAGCGCTACATTGGTGCCGAGAAGTTGGACAAAAAAACAATATAGTTCTTTTGATATCCAGATCGGTCTGAAACCGTCCGGTACGACAAACTATTGTGGTTGGATGTGAAAGAGGTGGTGTGTTCAAAAGCCATAAGAAAGATACAGTTCTCCAAAGTAAATTTTCAAGAAAAAATATTGGAACGAGAAAATGTGGTTGTCCATTTACGATCCATATTAGAAACATAGAAGAAGCGAAGTGGACAGTCGAAGTCAAGAATGGAATCCACAACCATGTTATTGCCGAAACACTTTTGGGTCATCCGTATGTCTGACGGTTGAACAATATAGAGAAGAAGATGGTCGAAGGCTTGTCCACTTTCAGAGTTGCACCAAGACAAATATATTCCGTCATACGACATGAAGATGAGAATAACAAATCAACAATGAAGTCAATATATAATGCCCTATCTTCTTCGAACGCCATTCAGACGAAATCAAGAATGGCGATACAAGAAGTGCTGAAGTTGCTTACCGACAATCATTATGTTGAGTACCATAGAAGACATCTCCAGAGTAATGAAGTCATTTCACTCTTTTGTGCTCATCCCGATTGCACACATTTGGCTAGGTCTTTCGTCGACGTGTTAGTTCTTGATTGCACATACAAGACCAATAAGTTCAAGATGCCTCTCTTTCATGTTGTCGGCTTCACCTCTACGTGGAAAATATTTTCAGTTACTTTTTGCTTCATAAAGAGTGAGAAACGAAAAGACTACACATGGGTGTTGGAGAAACTTAAAATACTTTACACCGGTCATAGAGAGCCGTCTATTCTTGTTATCGACAGAGAATATGCCCTAATTAATGCTACACGTATTGGTTTCCTCAAGCGAATATATTGCTATGCACTTGGCATGTCAATCGTAATATTCAATCCCAATGTAAGTTGAAGTTCGAGAAGGTGGATGGTAAACTTGACATGGAAATTTTTGAAGAATTCTACAATGACTGGAATTGTGTATGGCAATCATGTACGAAAGACAGTTATACGACGCCGCATGGTACTTGTTTAAGGAAAAGTGGGAGACGAGGGAGCCGGCATGCATTTCTTACATCAAAGATACATGACTTGAACTGCACAAAGAACATTTTGTCTTAGCATGGACGAATATGGTGAAGCATTATGACACGACAACTACCAACCGTATCGAGGGAGCCGGCATGCATTTATTACATCAAAGATACATGGCTTGAACCGCACAAAGAATATTTCGTCTTAGCATGAACGAATGTGGTGAAGCATTATGGCACGACAACTATCAACCGTGTCGAAAGAGCACACTCAGTATTAAAAAAGCATCTAAGGTCATCTATCGGCAACTTTGTCTCAGTTTGGCAAGCTATACATCTAACGGTAGGCCGGACGGTGAACAAAATTAAGGCATCATTTAAGATGAGCTTAAATATTATCAAGCATGAGCATAGAAAGGAAGCCCTCTTGGATGCTTTAAAGCGTGTGATATCTCACAAGGCATTGGCATTAATATTTGATGAGATTGATAGGTCAAAGTTTGTCAGATTTGATCATGAGGTTTGCGGGTGTGTGCATCGACATACACTAGGCCTCCCTTGTGCACATGAGATTAATGAATATCGTTGTCAATCTATTCCTATTCCAGTAGGTGCTATCGATGAACGTTGGAGGCAATTGTCTATAATGTCCATGATGAGAGGGACGATAATTTTTTCTCTTTACCACAAGTAAAACTTCTCCACGTAAGGTGGTGTGCCTCAATAGGAGCGGAGCTGGAGTGCATTGAGCTTCAAATCCAAGAAATTGCATGTCCGGTGACTACTAGAAAGCATGAGCCATCCGTTGTTTCCAATCCTAAGGGCAGGCCTCAAACAAGAATGAGTAGTTCACAGAAGAGAAGGCTGCAGTCAACTAAGAGAGATCCATCGTCCTTTGAGCATGTTGAACGAAGCTTAGAGCAAGCTCCGCCTGCATGGAAGAGCAAGCTTGTCATTCGGCAAAAAAAAGCAGAATATGGATATGCCAAGCGAAGATATGGTGGATAGACGTACATTGGGTTTGTATATTGACATATTTCAACCTGAGATTCGCAGTTACATTTGGTCTATTGTTGATGTCCCGAGGGATGGCCATTGCGGATTTTATGTGCTTGCAAGACATCTTAGTTATTATGACAAAGACAGATGAAGATAGGTGAGGCAGGAGATATACGAGGAGTTAGAGACTCGTCTTCCATTCTACTCCTACATCCTAAGTGAAGATACATTGGAAGCTTGTTGACAAGTATTCCTTGCACTAATAGTACTACCGGTGAAGACCACTACATGTTTGTCCCGCATGCCGGTTATTTATTTGCTAATAGGTACAAGATACTTGTTGTACTTATTTTGCCAAATATTAACAACACATTCTTTTCGATGTGCGTGCCTCCAACGGAGCACAGACAATCTAACCTATGTACTATAGGTCAAATCGGGAACCACTTCGACATACTAAGGATGATCGATCATTCTCTGATTCCTCCACCTTCAACAATTTGGTACAAATATGCATCGGACGAAGCTATTGTCTGGACCACACCGTTTATTAATCAAATCAATCATTGTAAGAAGTTGTTGAAGATTGAGGAGCCAAGAGACTTACCTGTTGGCCACTACGACGTCAAAATCGACTGATACGTAAAAGACTGAATATGGAGTAATTTATACTTTGGCATTTTGTATATGGAGGATCACTTTTTTATATAGTAAATTATATCATTTTTAAATATGAAGTCCAATATATGTTTTCTGTTTTACAATTTTACCTGTGTGCTATATGTGTCTATCTGTGAGCAAAATGTATTAAAGTATCAGTGTGCAATTTGTGTTTACCTGCGTGTTATGTGTGCATCCCTGTGTGCAAAATATATCAAAGTATCAGTGTGCAAAATATATTAAAGTAACAGTGGCAAAATGTATCAAAGTATCAGAGTATTAAAGTTCATCAACTAGGGCTGCTAGCTTCTTGGCAGTCCTTCATTACATTAGGACTGCCAAGTAGCTGGCAGTCATAATCCAAACTCTCTGTACAGAGAGTTTGGTTAGGACACTCTCTTCACAGAGAGTTTGGATTAGGACTGCCAGCTTCTTGGAAGTCCTAGCTTCATGAAGGACTGCCAAGAAGATGGCAGTCTTACTCTCTGTACAAACAGCTTTAAGTAGGACTGCCAGCTTCTGGGCAATCCTTCATCACATTAGGACTGTCAAGTAGCTGGCAGTCCTCATCTAAACTCTCTGTGAAGAGATTTTGGTTAGCACACTCTCTTCATAGAGAGTTTGGATTAGGATTGCTAGCTTCTTGGCAGTCCTAGCTTCATGAAGGAATGCCAAGAAGTTGGCAGTCCTACTTAAAACTCTCTGTACAGACAGTTTTAAGTAGGATTGCCAGCTTCTTGGCAGTCCTTTATCACATTAGGATTGCCAAGTAGCTGGCAGTCCTAATCCAAACTCTCTGTGAAGAGAGTTTGGTTAGGACACTCTCTTCACAGAGAGTTTGGATTAGGATTGTCAGCTTCTTGGCAGTCCTAGCTTCATGAAGGACTGCCAAACAGCTGGCAGTCCTACTTAAAACTCTCTGTATAGAGATTTTAAGTAGGACTGTCAGCTTCTTGGCAGTTGTAACGCCCTAGTCCCAAAATACGTATGACCAGGTATACGAATACATGCCAGCAGCACTTCACCAATGGGCCAAACTACGCTACAAGCCTATTAGCGAAATACTTAAGCTATAAATCATAATAACACCCAGAAATACAACACAGTCTACAGGTATATACATCTAATCACATCCACAGAGTCCACAAAGAGATTAAGAATAAATAAGAAAATGTCTCAAATATCCAGCAATAAAAGTAATAAAGTTTATGCGGGTAAAACATCCTGAAACCATAGAGATAGGAACAAAGTACAAATCAACTACAAGTCTGATAAGAAGAAAAGGAAATAATGTAGCAAGACTAAATATGAAGGCAACATGATCACGAGAAGTCCTCAGGCACTATCTCGTCCTCCTGTGCCGGTACGCCTCCGGTCTCAGCTCCCGAACCGTAAACCTCTGGGTAGTATTCAGCTTCGTCTAAGCCTGGAAAATAGCCAGGTCCTCATGGGACTAGCAAGGTGCATAATATACATGCCAAGGTACAAAAATGAAAATATGAACTAAGGCAATCTATTGTATCCATCTATGTCTTATGCAAGTGAGATACTTTTCTAGAATACCAGACCCTTTCCACTAAGGCTCACTAGCACCTCAGCAGGATATTGTCCCCAGTACCTGTGTCGTGGCACCAAGGACAATCAATTCTCGACAATGATAATCCACTACACCAAAATGGGCACTTAGGAACAGTTTTAACATGTACCTAATATTTTTAGGAACATTTGAAAACCGTTCCAAAAAGTGGCGTTGCAATTATTGGAACGGATATAAAGCGTTCCTAAATTTAGTTTGGAACGGTTATCAAACGTTCCAAAATTAGATTTTGAATCACATATAATGTGTTCCTAAAATAATTTTGGAACGACTTTGAAACGTTCCTAAAATTAGATTTTGATACACATATAATGTGTTTCTAAAGTATTTTTTGGAACACGTTTGAATTGTTTCTAACTATCAGTTTGAAACGTTTTATGTTCGTTCCTAAATGTAATTTGCAACACTTTTTACAATATACATGTGGCTAGTTTGAAACACTTTATTAGTGTTCTTGTGCATTTTTTTTAAATTTCAATTCCACAAAAAATTTAATTTGAACCACAAATATGATGATTCATGAAATTACCATTAAAACACAATAAATGGTGCATTCCACACATTTTCTGAATCAACATCAAAGAGATCCACTAAATTAACCAAAGATGTCAACTTAAATACAAAACAACTAATAACATATTTCAAATATTAATTGCTATAAAATGTCACTAAAAGATGATCCCAAAAGTTACAAATAATAAAATGTAGCTCGATCGCAAAAGATAATTTGTTTACAAATTTTAGTTCTCTAAGATGATCCCAAAAGTTAGAAATAATAAAATGTAGCTTGATCGCAAAAGATAACATGTTTACAAATTTTAGATCTTTAAACGATGATCCCAAAAGTTATTCTCCAACCAAATGAACGATGACAACTAGCAGCACCTGCATACAACATTATGAAACAAGTTTTAAGTTAAAATCAAGAAATTGAAGAATATAAATAAAAGATAAACTAAAAGTTATTAAGTGGGTATTAAGAAAATATACAAGTATTTTTGAAATCTCTCCCTTCCTGTGGCTATTATGTGAAAATTAAGACAAATCCCCTCATAGCAGCTCCTTGGGCCCTCACTATGGGTTTGTATCCATGGGAAGTAGAAACTCTAGCATACTCCTCTGAAATCTCTAAGTGCATAGCAAATATTAATTGAATTAGGTTTTTTCTCAATAGCTTAAAAGTCTGCACAATAGTATCTAACCTAGTTTAAGGCCGTGATTTATACAAAGATGTGAGGAATAAACTCTTTGACTAGATATTAGAAATTGCATCAAGTATGCATAAGTATTATTAGTATTATGCACTATAAGAAGATACCACGTTTACAAATGTTGATATGTAAAAGAAGAGAGTGAACACATTTATTTTTGGATATTTACAATTTAGTGTTCAAGTTCCAAGCTTCAGTTGACAAAACCACCAATGAGTATACTGAGGCTCTTCAGTATTACCTGCTTAAGAAAGAATGCTCTTCAAATGTTCTGCCATGTAGGGTACTCTACATATCCAAAGAGGAACAAAGTGTCTGCCTGCATCACCCCCTACATATTGAAGGTATTGAAGCATGATTAGCAGCATTTCGGAATATATGTTCCTGCAAATTTCAATTTAGATCTCTAACTGCTTCCAAAATACAAGCACCCAAAAATAGCAATCTATTCCCAAAACAAAAAAGACAGGATAAATTCCCAGCAGGAAAGTAAAGCTAGGAAACATGCCGAAAACGAAATTGTCTCAAATTTGTCATCAGCTACCAAATTGTCTCAAATTTGTTATTGAGCCAAAAACGACATCAGAAACATCAAAAACACAAGAAACCTTTTTATTCTAAATTTGGGATTAAGCATCTGAATCCTTCAGTCATCTCCCATTTAACATCAGCAATTTAAAACATTAAATAAGATTAAATGAATTTAAAGGGCAAAAATATGACATACCCTAGTGTGGTATTGCATTACCCTAAAAAACAAGACCATCAAGAGTCTCATGTACATGAACCTACATGACGAAATAGATCTTTAATCTGTGAGCTGCATAAATATACTTTCCAAAAAAAATTAAACAGTGAGAAGCAATTCACTCTACTAGGAAAGAATAAACAAGAAATATTAAGAAAATACTTTGCTACCTAACTTACAAACTTTCAAATATGGGTCACATATACTTGTTCATATTAAATATAGGTATGTTTACAAACATGTACATGTATAGTTGTGCCCATGCCTAATTTTGTTATGCGTCCATAGAGGACACCCATGTCCATGACAAAGTGTGATGTGGCATGTCCACTAATCCTACGAGAGAACAGAACAATGGTGCTACTAGATGCAATCTCAACTTAATTCCTCAAGATGAGATTATATATATATATATATATATATATATATATATATATATATATATATAGCATTAGAAAGATAAAGAGTATATAACCAAAGAAGGGGCAGAAAAACAAACCTTGCTTTCTTTAGGCTTAGCAAGAATCCATTGTGGAAACAAAGGTGTTATGTTCTCAGAAGCCACTTGATCTACACAACGTGAAACAAATATATTAAAAGAGTGCCTATATCAGAATGACATGCCAGTTAAGAAACATTGCAACTATAGTGTATAGAACATATGGGGTAGAAATCTTCAAGCTAAAATATTTTTATATTCGAATAACAAAAATAACCACAATCAAAGATAATTAATGTCATTACAAGCAGAAAGTCCAAGCATGTAAAAAAAAACAAGTTACATGAAAGGAAGAATAAATACTTCCCAACTTTTAATCCTCACAAACATCAACAAAGACCCCAAATTTGTTGGGTGTTAATTTTAATGTTATAGTTAATAATTACAAATAAAATGTCACAAAATCAAGATAGGCCAGTTTCAGAATTTTTTTGCTAAAAATGAATTCGTACATTTGGATATTACTTGATGACTATTACTTGTGGAGAGTCGAGATATAGGAAGATGACAGCATGAACATGCTTCGACACCCATTCAGGAGCTCCTCATCTAACCTATAAATATCATATAGCTCACCTTCTTTCTCTGGGACACCCAGACCCCACATGAATTACTTCTATTAGGATTTAGGAAAAACAAACACAGAATATTAACAAGTAACATAGTTAAAATTTTATTATGATTGAAATGGAAATTAAATTTTGAATTTAAGAAATACAGGAATGGAGCACCTGGTTCCCTTCGAGGACCATCTCCTTCACCTCCTCGTCCTCCTCCAGCAGCGACGAAGCCATGGAAGGTGCATCCGGCATGCATCGGCGCTCCGTAGCCTCGACCATAGCTGAGCCTCGATCATAGCTGATCGAAATATAAGTGGATGTCATGCTTACTGGGGAAGTGGATAGCTGAAGTTGTAATGTTATAGGATGAAAGAGATTAATATTTTCACAGGTTCTGCAAATAAATTTGATGGTCATAGAAGATGGAGGTTAGCATAGTAGTTCCTAGCTAAGAAAAAAAAGTTAGTGTTTCTTAGTTTGTAAGGATTTCATCAGTGTTTCATAGTAGTTCCTAGTTTGAAGATTTCATCAGTAACTTTTTTTCTTAGCTAGGAACTACTATGCTAACCTCCATCTTCTTCAACTAGCAAAAAAAAGTTAAGGACAGAGTTTCTTAGTTTGTAAGGATTTCAAACTGTTATAAAGAAAAGTTTAAACATGACTTTGATGTAACATGACTAACATTAACTTCTAATAAATGCCCTATAAAATGCTTTTAGTTCTAAAATGAAGTTTTCGGATATCTGCTCATGGGGATAAATACAACGCCTTCTTTTCAAGGTATCCATCTTGACCTTTCTCTAGAACTGATGATGTATATGAACAGAAAGACTACACAAATCAGTTATCTAACAAACCATAAAAAGTTGTATGAATACTCACAATGTGTATATTATCAACACTACCAAGAATGGACGACGCAAGCTTCGAGTGGAATGGATTCCAAACTCGGTATTCGACCTTGGTTCTGTCTTCATTATGCCAATATAAGTCCTGTAACAATAAATAATCTAGACGAAATTTGACAACACTTTAAACAATATCTAAAAAACCAAAGTTAGACCAGATTAGCAGTAACAAATTCTAGAAGAAAAACTAGTGAAAGCATAGGAAAATAATAATCACCTGCACACGAAATGTGTTTCTCACCATACACCGATGCATCGGGAACAATATTCTTTGTGCAAAGGGCATCTTCCTTACCCTTAGCAATAAACACTCCAGGGATAAACACTCCAGGGAGCATATAGCGCTGAACCACTACATTGCTGCCACCCTTTATTCCACCACCGCGGAATCACGTCCTTTGCCACCTCCACAACCACACCTCTACCACCAGGCCCGCTACCACGTCCTCTCCCACCACTACGACCTTCAGGACCCCTCTTCCACCACCGCCTCTTCTTCGGCCTCTGCCACCATCCTTGCGGCCGATGAAGCTGCCACCACCTACCATCAATAAAAAAAATAACTCAGGTACATGCTCCAAAATAGTTTACTATAATACAATAAAAGAATACCCAATATTTAAATATTCGGAAGATACTCACAATAAATTATACAAAAAAGAACTCTAAAATTCTAATGAAGTATCCATGATGATAGATCACAAATTGCAAAATAATAATAAACGACAAATAAAGTAAATTACTTCCTATATGTTATTCCAAAATAAATATAACACCTAAATTACCATATAAATGACTACATGCTTCCAAGAAAATTTTCGACAACCAAGCCATCTATACGACAACTAACATATTAACAAATCTTCTCAATCTCATGGACCCTAACATATTAACTAAAAATGATCTCCTCAAATTCATGGACCGGTCCAGCAAAATACTAATTACGGATAAAAATGCTTCCATTTCAAGTAACCATTATCAGAATGGTAGAATATATATTTTGAAAAACAAGAGAAAATCACACATAGAACTCAAAAAATAAACGTAGAAAAAAGTGAGTTGTCGGAGAGGTCATTTAGTGGGTCTATGGAGCCTGTGGAGCTTGTCGATGCTCGGGGAGATGATGCCTTCCAGCTGCAAGTAAGGCATGTTTCTGCATCATAGATATCAACATCAATCAATAAATACCCATTTCAGGACACCTTTGTTGCACAGACACCCCCACAGGGCACCTATTTTGGTGTCTTAACCTTTGTTTGGAGCATTTGTGTTGTACCAATCAATAAATAAGATGTAAGTTAAACATAAATGACTTATCAACCTCCAAGAGAAATAAGGATTGCTAAAATGTATGTCAAACATGCTAAACCTAAATAAATAAAAAACAATTGGAAACAAAAAGGAACATACCTGTATTGTCACACAACTTGAGCTCAGGAGGGAATATGGTGCCGAAACCCTCAACTCATCTCTATATCTGGCAGTATCCTAGGCAACATATCCAGTCCAAACACAATTTCAAAAACACAAGTTAGTAATACGACATGATTCAACTATATTGAGTTAAGAATCTAAAGGCATATTTTCTACAAACCTATCGGTATCATCCAATATAATAACCAACAATAAAAGGGAAACCACATAAAATTGCTTTAAAGACGATTTTTCTTAAACAATACAGATCATATGGAAAAGGGTAAATAGATAATAACTAATTAGCAAAGAGCAAGGAAGGAGTGAGAGGAAGAAAGAAATTAGAACAAGAGGAAATAGATAATAACTTAACGATTGAAACCTATGATACTTAGAACCTTGCTTTAAATTGATTCTGTTGCCTTCAATTTGTTCGTGCTACTTTTTTGGCTCTAACCTTCACTATGATGTTGCTATTTCGTGCAACCTCTTCACTTCTGCTAAGTTATTCTATGAGCTAGACATGATTTTGGATAGAAAATTAGAGGAACTTCAAGATTTTTTGTTCAAAATTCTTGCACGTGTTTGGACAAGCATACATGCCCACAAGGTTTGTTTGTGGGGGCTGAGGTTGGGAGTGTGGGTGGCGTTGGTTGGCCGAGAAATATGGTCAAAGATTCCTAAATGAGTGTGGGTGGTGCTGGTTACATCGATCATGATGGCTTAATCAAACAGTCAATATCAACATTTTCTTTTTTGTACTAACAACTGTGATTCAGTAGACCTGGTATCATTTTCAGGTCTTACATATTTTTGGAGTTGTTTATCTAACCTCTATTAATGCAGAGTCTTTTGGTATTTTATCTTTCTATGTCGACTGATGGTGTGTCGGACTAAGTTGGGATCTGGCCTTCAAGTTGCAAACTGGGTGGAGCCACCTATGGGCAATGGCATTCCCGGGAGATTTACAACTCCTTTCTTACTTGCCATACAATAAGTTGCCCATCCTAAATTCCTTAATAATCTTTCCTCTCTCCAATCTAAACCTAAATAGATTCATTTTTGTTACAACAAATTAGCAAACAGAGAAAAAGTTCTAAGATGACATATCCATCTTATCTCGTCTGGGAATTGAAGTAATTACAAAAAATTTGCACGTAATTTTTTTACATATAGACTAGATAAATGTTAGAGGTCATTGTAATCATGAAACTTTTTAAAACTTCTTTCAGCTAAGAAGCAAAATTTTCTTATCCATACATGGAGCCCTTTGCCTAAATGTTAAAATAACTTTAACAAAACAATATCAAATGCTTAAATTGCTGAAATGATTTAGGCTTCTCTCCTAAATGTTTTATTTTGTCAATTGCCCATTTAGATTGCCAGCTAACCAGCAATTTAGCTGGTTAAAAAAAATGAATTCCAGGGGGTGCAACCCCGCCCCTCGACACCATGTGCCTACGCCCCTGCCTACAAGCTATGAAAATTCCAGAGTAAACAAAGAAAAAAGGAAGAACAAACCCTGTAAATTTTTTTGGGCGATCGTACACGGAAGACACCAATGAAAATCTTCCTCAGCGGATGATGGCGATCGTACGCAAATTCTTCCTCAGTGGATGATGTCTTCAAACCCTTTTCTCCCGGCATCATGAAAAATTCTTCTGCGATGGCTGTCGTACGCGAATGGCGACCTACAAACCTCCCTCGGCGAGCGTGCGCGGGCTTGATGGAGAGAAGAATATGGAGGGAGACTACGCGGGTGATGGCGAGAGAACGGTTGATTTGGAGGGAGACGAAAAGTTTGGAAAATGAGAAGAGGGAAAAAAGAAAAGTATGGAACGTTTACATTTAGGACGGGTGAATTCTTAATTTTTTTGGTAGAAGCTATATTTAGCAAGTACTTATATGCACATGGATGCAATTTCAATTTGGAACATATTTGGAACACTAAATAATCGTATTTGAATAAATATTTTTTCTAAAAAATAAAATAAAATATATTAGGAACAGTTCTTTGATTCGGAACATATTTAATATGTTCCAGAACCTAGGAACCAAAAATAAGCGTTCCAGATTAAGAAATATCTAGTGTTCCTAAATACCCATTTTGGTGTTGTGATCCCTTACTCTGCTACAGAGATAAAGGTCACTAAACAACGGGTCATACGACAATAGGTCTGATATTGTAGTCAAGTTTTTCCCAATCCCTATGTCTAGAATCTAGCAATGTCACGTCTGTACAGTCATCTCGAAAATAAAAGCAATAATGATAAAAAAATCTAGAATGCTAACACGAGGTCAATACTACGAATATTCATGTAAACCTGGCATCATGAATGTGTCAGTGTCCTATGGTCAATTGTGTCAATGGACACATCATTATGTACGTAATGTCTAATGTCAATACTCGATGTCACTATCACGACATCGGCATCCGTCTATAAAAGGATACTAAGTATCAATGTCCGACGTCATGCAATGCTAATAAAAAAGAACAATAAGACAGAAAAGAAAGATCTGTAACGAAGGCAAGGCACGCTTGCCTGTAACTGCTGTCTGCGGGTAGGCCTGACCAACTCCGGTGTCCTTATCGATCCTCTCAATCTCGCCTATAATAATATATTATATTTAATATTCTATATCAATATACCATATATAAATTACATGAGTATCTACGTCTCCTAGTTGCCATAACGTTGTTAAGACACTGCATCTATTATATAAGTACATAGGGTACCAAATCCTCTCGTAAATACTTTACAATTATAACAAAATAATATATTTAAATTCTAAAATTTATCTATAAATATTTATATATTGCTATAATTTTATTTTTAATAGGGGAACCCTTTCATAAGACGTCTTATGTCAATGCCACATATGACTTCCTAAATTTGACCCATTAATTTAGTCCCGAAACAATGATTAAATAAAATTAATAAATTCTGTAAAAATTCCAAAACTTAGTTAAAATAGTATTTATAATGTTAAATCTTGCACAACATAAAGTTAAATATGATTCATGGAGTTTTGACACTTTTGGACACAAGAAAAATAGAATTTTTCGGAGTTCGGTGACACGGCAAATGTCATGAATTTTTAAAAATAGTAAACGAACACGAAACCTAACTTTCGAATATGCGTCAGAAAGGTATCGACATATAGATTATGAATAAAAATATAAAAAGGTTAGAAACTGACCTTAGATAGGCAAAAACTGGCCCGCAACAGAATTCTTCGGTACTGGACACCCTGTCGTAGAATCGACGCCACGGACAAACAGCTTGGAACTAGGGGATCCAGGGACTAGAGATGGAGTAGACACACAAAGATAACTCTCAGATTTTTTTTGTGGAGAAACGGATGAGAAAAAGTGGGTGAAACATCATCTACAAGCCGACTAACTTGTTGTGACATTTTAGACTTCGATTCGACGAAGTTTCGGCCCAAGTAGCACGTCGTGCACCTCTCTAATGGCTGCAAGGTTGCTACTACAGTTGCTACGATGGAAGAGAACATTGACGGGGTCGCAAGAGTGGTGGTGGTTGGCAGAGAAATCGAGGAAAAATTATATTTTTTGAAGAAAGAGGGGTCGGCTAGGGTTTCGGGTTGGGAGGTTGTGGCTGCGTGCAAGTAGGGGCTATGTGGGGTGTTGGTAGTTATGAAGAAAGAGGAAAATATTAGGGTTGGGTTTGTATTTATATTATTAGGGCATGGGTTTTAGTTTGATCTAATTTGGATATGATTTGGTTCTCCAAATTATATTATTAGTAATAGGTTTCCTAAGTTGGATAGTAGTTTGACCAAGTCAAAGATATAAGGGAATATTGCATATGGCTGCAAATTAATCCTTAAAATTCTCTTAAATATATGTATACTTGGTTTTGGTACTCCTAGTTAGGCTCTAACTAGTAGGGTTGACTAGGTTAGGGTCCGATAGCATTACTAGTCAAATTGGACACAAAAATTAATTTAATGAGTCTCATGTTCCATTTGCAAATAAGTAGTACATGGAAACTCAATTGGATGATACACCCTAGGCATGTGCATTGTAGACTCAAAATGGATCAAAACTATTTATTGGGTCATACGGTTTCAATCTATGTCAAATCCCGAAATCAATTTAGAAGTTGGGCATAGAATTACGATAAATGATCAAATAGCCTAAGTTGACCCGAAATTGTGCGAAGCCAAAGAATGTTGAAAAGCAAATTTTGATGGGACATGATATATCAAACTGAATGTGGACAAGTCTAGAATTCTAATATGGAATTGGATTTGAGAAAACAATATTTGTTGTGCTTCAAAAGTCAAAGCAACGGTAAACTACTATCATAGTTATTATTGACATTAATATTTAAAATATCCATATAAAATAACTAAATAATTAAAAATAAAATCCAAAAATCAGGGGGCTTACAGTAGTCCTTCATCAAACTATGTCTGCCAAGTAGCTGGCAGTCCTAATCCAAACTCTCTGTGAAGAGAGTTTGGTTAGGACACTCTCTTCACATAGAGTTTGGATTAGGACCAGTGTTAAAAAATGGCTTGGACGGCCGACTAGTCGAGGATTAGTCGGCAGTCGGCCGCCCCCACCTCGACTAGCCCCCTGGTCGGCCAGAAAATCGGCCAAGACCCCAAAACGGCCTAGTCGGCCGACTAGTCGGCCCTAGGCGGTTGGTCGGCCCTAGGCGGCTGACTAGGCCACAGTCAAAAAAAAATAGGTTGAAGTGGGAAACCCGACCCGTTCCTCCTCCGTTTCAAAATCTAATATCAATTTATCACAGCAGCCAACCAAAAAAAAAGAAAGGAGAAGGAGCAAGAACAGGAGTTCGAAGAAGAAGAAAGAAAGAAAAAAAACTTACTTCTGTAGCAGAGTCACCAACTCGAGCGTCCGCTCCCTGCCAACTGCAGCAGCAGAGCCACCGACTCCAGCGCCGGAGCCGCCATTGTTTCACTTAACAAAATGCCTGGAAATCGGATTTTGAAAATAAAACAAGAAAAAGTACAAGAAGTACAAATTTGATTCTGGGAAGTATTGTTATGGAAGTCTGATCTGTAAATGATCACTTTGTTCCTTGGACCATACGATGATGATGAAGATCACTGCTAGAAGATGAACAATTGGAAGAACTAAGTCACCAGAAAGGTATCGACGCACTTGGGCACTGATGGCGAGGCCGAATGCTTTTCTGCTTTGCTTCACTCTGTTCTGGAAGAAAAGTTGAAGAAGAATGCTCCGAAAAATCAAAGTCTCTGGGCTCTGATCTCTATGTATTCTCTCCTTTCTCTCTGTCTGTCTATATGAGAAAAATCAGTCTATTTATAGACTTGGCTTCTTGTGCGTAAAAACTCAGCAAAAGTTTCGTCTTTACGCTAACAACTGCCACCCATGACCGAAGTCATCCTCTACATACGTTGACACGTGTCCCATCATTTCAATAAGAATAGGATGCACGCACACACGTTCTTCGAGATATGTGGCATGAAAGCCATATAGGCAAACCACGTTCTGAATTAGAATAGGGCGTAAAAACAACCCAAATATACCCTGAGCGTAAAGTAGTAGACTAGGCGTACAATAGCCCTGATGTAGACTTCCTGCGTAAAGTGGTTGTTAAATAACCTTGAGCGTAAAAGTAGCCCAAATAAACTTTAGGCACACGTCAACCGTTGAGCGTAAAAACTCGTATAGTCTCCGTGCGTAAAAGAAGCCATATTATGAGCGTAAAGTGGCTCAGTCCACATATTAAACGACAAATGGGCCTCTGTGTAAAACAAATCCCTTTGATTTCTGTGATATATGCCATCATTAAATCTTCATGTCAGACTTTGCATTAAATGCCAGACTTGACAGCTTTGTCCAGCGTAAAAGTGGCTAGCCTGTCTTGGGCGTAAAATCATTAGCTTTGACCCGGACGTAAAATGATTAGCCTGTTTCGGGCGTAAAGTGGATCGATTTGAAATAGAATGATCCTTATCTTTGACTCATTCTTATGAAGCACTTTTTACGCTCCTACACCGACCTAGGTATTTTAGCTTTTTTTTGCTTTTTGCTTTTTGCTTTTTGCTTTTCCTTTGGCTTCTTTGGGACTGTGATGGACTTTGCTGTGGATGAGTTTCCTCATTGTTGTGCTGTGGATGATTTTTTTTTGGGACTCTGATGGACTTTGTTGTGGATGAGTGGGTTATTTTGGTGTGCTACTTTGCTCAGGACTGACTCCCCCACGTATTTATTGTTCAAGGAGTTTGTTCTGGACTGAGTCCCCACTCACATGAGTGCTACTTTGGTGTGCTACTTTTGTCGTTTTCTGGTTTCTACTGAGTGAACAGCACTACTGCAGCAAATTTTTTTATTTTGCTTAGTGAACAGCAGCACTGAGTCCCCACTCACATGTATTTATTTCTTTTATCTCCTGCACACAGACACAGTGAACACAATTATTTAAAAAACACTAACACTAATATATATATAATAATAATAATGTATTTGTTTTGCTAATATATATATATATATATATATATATATATATATATATATATATATATATATATATATATATTGATATTTGATATGTGATATTTGATATGATCTAATTGTTTTATAGATATGACTACTTCATCGGCCGCTTCCAATTCCAATGTTGGTGAAATGGCAAGTGAATTGAACATCCAAAATGCTCTCAAACGTGCATCCGGTGATGTTGGATGGGATTATGGTGAACTTGTGGATGTGAAGGCATTAGATCGAGTTCGATGCAAGTTTTGTTCAAAGATTGTGTCCGGAGGCATCTACCGGCTCAAATGTCATGTAGTCGGTCATGCCGGAAATGTGAAAGCTTGCAATAAAGGCTCCAAAGAAGCAATACAAGCATGTGTAAAGGCACTTGATGGTGCTAAGAGGAAGAAGACACAAAAGCAAAATAAAGAGACGGAACTTAGAAAAGAAGTTTCGACATCACATGATGCTATGGAAATGGATGCCGACATAGAAGTCACGAGACCAAAAAGGTCTACTATTGATAGATTTGTGGAGATCAACCCAGAAAAGAATGACGAGTCCACAATGTTTACAAAGCAAGCTAATTTGACGGTGTTGATGGACAAGAAGAAGGTGATGGATACCCAACAATACATAGCACGGTGGGTCATTGAGAGTGGCATTCCTTTCAACGCCATTCAAAATGACAGTTTTAAGCTAATGACTGAGGCTATTGGACAGTTTGGTCCAGGATTACCTACGCCAAGTCGATATCGGTTGAGTGACCCATGCTTGAATGCGGAGGTGTCGAGAGTTAAGAACTCTCTAAAAAAGCATGAAGAAGAGTGGGCCATATCCGGTTGTTCTATTATGACCGATGCTTGGACCGACCGCAAAAGGAGGAGCATTATGAACTTGTGTGTTCATTTTAGGGAAGGGATCTCTTTCATTTCTTCAAGGAAAGATTCTGATGCATCTTATACGGGGGCCTACATATTTGAGTATGTCGATAAATGCATTGACGATGTAGGACAAGAGAAGGTGGTGCAAATTATGACAGATAATGCTTCAAATAACATGGCGGCGGCGACTTTGATGGCTACCAAAAGGCCTAATTTATTTTGGACTTCTTGTGCCACACATACGGTGAATCTTATGCTTGAGGCGATTGGTAAACTTCCAAGGTAAGTCTTGACTCATAAAGAACTAGTTCGTTATGTATTTACTTCATTACTTGATTGTTTCATTACTTATTTACTTGTAAACTTTCAAGGTTCAAGTGCAATTAATAAGGCAAGGGCCTTAACTATCTTCATATATTCTCATCACTCAACCTTGAGTATAATGAGAAAGCTGATAAAGAAGCGTGACATTGTACGACCTGGAGTCACACGATTTGCAAGTAACTACCTTACTTTGCAAAGCTTAGTGGAGAAGAAGGAACAACTAAGGCATATGTTTGCTTCTAAAGAATGGGCCCAGAATTCACATTCCAAAAGTGTGAAGGAAAAAGTGGCATATGCAACCGTTGTTAGCCTATCTTTTTGGAAGTCGGTGAACTCATGCTTGATTGTTTTTCGGCCATTGGTGAAAGTCCTCCGCCTTGTTGATAGTAATAGGCCATCTATGCAATGGTTGTATGAAGAACTTGAAGTGGCAAAAAAAGAGATCAACGAGGAAGCCTATAGTGGACTTGAAAAGAATTATAAACCGATACTTGACATTATCGAGAGTAGATCCAAGGGTAGGCTTGACTATAATTTGCACTTGGCGGGATATTTCCTTAATCCATACTATTTTGCAAAGAATATGGTAGAGATCGGAGATGACGTAGCTTGTATGGAAGCTATTCTCGATTGTGTGGAGAAGTTCTTTCCCGATGACTTGAACACTCAAGTGAAAGTGAGTGATGAAGAATTAATCATGTACAAGAATTTGATGGGAATGTTTGGAAGAAAACAAGCAGAACTTTCTTATCAAACTAAAGGTGTCAATGAATTTAATCCCGGTAAGTCTCGACTCCTAAACTCACTTGATTACTTTACTTCATTGACTAAGTACTTATTCACATGTTTTTGTATGATAATAAATGCTAGCCGGGTGGTGGAGTAATTATGGTGGCAATGCACCAAACTTGAAGAAGATGGCAATTAGAATCCTCTCATTGACCACAAGTTCATTGGGTTGTGAGAGAAATTGGAGTACTTTTGAAGGGGTATGTCACTTTTATTTTATTTTTTTACATATTGTTTTTGATATTCTTCATGTAACTAATTAGAATATTCTATATAAATATTGTAGGTGCATAAAAAAAGAGAAATAGACTTGATTCGGAAAGATTGAACAAGTTGGTGTATGTTCAATTCAACTCCAAAATTCACAATAAAAAGAAAATAGTAAATGATGATAAAAATGTCCTTCAAGCGGATGATTGTACTTATGCGCAACATTGGTTGGTTGATGGGATGGATGATGAGAGTGATGTTGATCCCGTCACCGGAGCTACATGGGAGGTACTTGACCAAGCGGTGGGAGCAAACGAACTACTTGAACCTAGGAGGAGCTCTAGGATCACGAGAGAACTTGATGACGAAGAGTTTATCTCGGAGACCGAAGAAGATGATGGAGATGATGACTTTGAGTCTGATGAAGAAAGAGATGTGCCATTAGTGGATGAGCACGATGATATCTTGATGATTGAGCACTTTAATCTATCTCTTTTTCTTTTTGAGAAATTTGGATTATGTACAAGACATTTTCACTTTGTAGTTTGGGTACTTAAGTTAATATTTTGATGACATATGATATATATTGCATAATTATATTTTTTATTGCATATATATATATATATATATATATATATATATATATATATATATATATATATATATATATATATATATATATAATCCAAAATCGACTAATCTGACTAGTCCCCGACTAGTCCGATTACTCCCTAGTCCCCGCCAACCGACTAGCGATTTTTACAACCTTGATTAGGACTGCCAGCTTCTTGGCAGTCCTAGCTTCATGAAGGTAGAAGCTGTCAGTCCTAGCTTCTTCTGTACAGAGAGTTTTAAGTAGAACTGCCAACTTTTTGGCAGTCCTTTATCAAGCTAGGATTGCCAAGTAGCTGGCAGTCCTAATCCAAACTCTCTATGAAGAGAGTTTGGATTTGGAGTGCCAGCTTCTAGGCAGTCCTAACTTTATGAAGGACTGCCATGAAGCTTGCAGTCCTAGTTGAAACTCTCTGTACAGAGAGTTTCAACTAGGACTGCAAGCCACTTGGCAGTCCTAGCTTCATGATGGACTGCCAAGTGTATGACAGTCCTACTTAAAACTCATTGTACAGAGAGTTTCACAGATTATAAGCACCCAAACATGTCCAAATAACACCAAACATATCCAAATAACACCAACATAACACCAAACATATCAAAATGACACCAAACATATCCAAATATGCAATCATACCAAACCATATCCAAATTTATATCACATACATGTCCACATCCAAACATATCCAAATATAAACATCCAAATATCCAAACGTATCCAAATATTCAAAACAAATCCAAATATTCCAAACACAGACAAATATCCAAAAATAACTAGTTATCATGTCGGGCCTTCGTGCGCGCCTTCCAATTTTACATAAAGGGAAAATCTACATTATCGTTGATGTGCTCCATCTCGTTGGCGATTGTGACACAGTTCTCACCCTAGCATTGACGGAGGGATTTGGCCAATTGTTTCACCCTTATAGCATGTAAATGATACGACATACATTAAGTCTACAAACTTGGGAATCTTTAAAGACTACAAATTCGAAACTCACCATATTCACCAATGAAGCATACAAGACATTTTTTGAAAGAAGAGGTCCTAGAGCTCCCACAGCAACGGGCCTTGGCTTGCTAGGGTTCAACAACTTAGGATGTCTGACTACCAAGAAGTACGACATGTAGTCATCGCTGCAGTCGGCCATTTCATTCATCGGTTATCTTTCAGCTTCCCCAAGCACATGTCGTTGCCACTCAGAGTAGAAGTCTGTAACCCAGTCGAATTCGACCGGTTTGTAATTCAAAGGTTGGGTCCCATGCGGAGGCTCCAGTAACTTAAATGTGCACTTCGGCATAGTTTGTATGAAGCCAAACTGACGAAGTACTCGATCAAGCATGTAAGGCTCCGTGATTTCATAGCATGTGATCATACCATGAAATAAAGCTACTGGTTGCAGATATCGACTACTCTCCCGTAAATCCCGGTATGGATGCCAAACTAACTGTAGGAAAAAATTAAAAAAATAGACAACAAAGTAACAGGAAAAAAATAGTCAACAAATTAACCGCAAAAGAAATCTAACAAGTAATAGTCAACAAATTACCTCTTCTGGTACCAAATTATCAAGTACATTTCGAATGGTTGCTAGTGTTTGATAATTTTTAGTTTCTAACTGAGTTGGCCTCCATCGACACATTCTAGGAAGGTGGTCACCATAGTTTGGGTTCAGCTCATCCCGCTTGAGCAACGGAAAGTGCTCGTATATCCATGCATATATAATTTTTAAATGAATAGTCAACAAATTAACAACAAATTTTGTATATGAGATTAAAAGGTTAGAAATTTCCTTACATGGAGTAGAGTCTGGCATTTAGCCATTGTCTTAGTACCGACACAGGATGTTATACCAAGCTCGCGGTAAAGATTTGCTAGTATACCGCTTCCCCAAGATATGTCTTCTACGTCATCCACATCAGATAAATTCATAATATACCTAGCATATATCGAGGTTCCAAACTTGTCCGGAAGGCCGACGGATCCTAGTATGAAAAGGATGTACGCACAGGCGACCATGTCAACGGTTTCACTATGTCAACGGTTTCTTCATCATCGGGCACCGTCTATATGAAATTCTCTTCCAAATATGACAAAGAAAGTCCGTAGGACTTCTTGAAGTCTTGAAGGGTTGTAAAACTATTAGCCTCAACCCCAAGGTTCACTAACACAAAATCTATGATATTGTTATACCAGTTGAGGTCCAGTATTTGATGGACGTCGTCAAGTGTAATCGTCAACTCCCCTGCTGGGAGATAAATGTGCTAGTCTCTAGATGCCATCTCTCCACGAAGGCTGATATAAGAGCACTATCCATCGTCCTGTAGGCGTATCGAGCCAAATTTTGCAAGCCGTTCGAAATAATCTTGTTCTGGACGGCCTCCGCTAAACTATCAAACTGTCAGCCCCTGGACTTCTTCCGTGGCTCACGGCCCTAAGCATACGAAAGCTCCTATGTATGTCAGACAACAGGATAAAATTAGAATTATGAAATATATATATAGTAGATTAAATGGAAGCTTACAAACATAATATACATACCGGGTTCTTCCATATTTTATAAGCAATATGGTTGTCAAACGACAACAACAATGAGCAACCGGACGGATGGACAGGCTCCTAAGAAGGACCGAAACCGTCACATGTGTGGAGTTGGACAATAGGCACGTCGTCATCGAAAGAAAATAGAGGACTAGGAGGAGCTGCTTGCTTCGATCGAGTAGGAAGAGTCGGTATCTTCATCTGAGACCAGCCAGTCGCTTTAGTGACTTCACTTTCTGGGAGCGGTTCGAAAATTCTTATAAGTCTCTCAAGAGGATGGGCCGCAGTGCATTCCTTACGCGTCGACGCAGTGGATCATTTTCTTTTGGAAGCGGCCGCAGGACTACAGGAATACAGTTAGTAAATAATATAAAAAATAGACAGCATGACAACATAAAGTCCTATAATTATAGAGGACTGCAAGAAGGCAAGCAGTCCAACATTATTTTAGGACTGCAGGACCACTGTGTAACACCCCTAAATTTTTAGAATTATTTTTTATTATTTATTTGATTTAAATAGGATTTTATGGAATTTATGAATATTTTTGATTAAATAGTTATTATTATAGATGACCTTAGCCATGGTTAAGATTTGAAGTACAAGACGACTAAGAATTGTGACACGGATAGTGTACACATGTGCTTTGACTAGTGTTTTAGCCATGGTAGGGAAGGTCGAGCCATAGGTGTGTTCTAACAAGAAAACTAGGCCAAGTTGTGACCTAACCCCCACCGATGATTTATTTATTTAATTATTAGATTATTGACTTTCTAGGAGATCCGGTTGTACCAATTTAGCCCCGACTTGACCCAAACCAAATCCAAATCTAAATAGACATGTAGTACTCTCAAATACCTTCATGTTGATATATATTTTGTATATATATTTTATTACTATTAATATGTTTTTAATTTTGGAAAGTTTCTATTTATAGAAAGTGTCTACGTGTAATCCTAATGTAATCTTAGTTAGCATTAGTTTATATTTGACCCAAAGTCCAACCCAAACCTATGTAGGCATGTTGGGCATTCATATATATATTAATAAATATATATATTTAATATTTAATTCAGATTTGGATTGTATTTATATAAGATAGATTTAATTAGTCTATATTAGGAAAGACATTTTTAATCCTCAATCCAATCAATTAGCCAACTCACCAAACAACCAAACCATACCAAGTGGACCCCCACCATGGAGTGTTCGCCCAAGAAACCTCCCCCCTTGGCCCGAACATCTCATTAGGAATAGTATTCCTACTCCTTTTCATGCATGCAACCCAAAAGTCCCATATATGTATATCACCTTAACCCAAACCCTAACCCTAACTTAATTCTCCCTTCCTCTTCCTCTCCATAGCTGACCAACCCCCTCTCCACCTCCAACTTTTGGCAGCACCTCCTCCATCCAAATCCATCATCTTCATCCCCTCCATCATACAACTCTTTTTCCTCCATAAAAACTCCTTCTTTCATCCTTCTTCCATCCAAACTCCACCAAACAAACCCTAAAAACTCTATCTTCTCCATCCAACCCCTCCGAACTCATTAAGAGAAGATTATCAAGTAAGGATAGCAATAAAGGTGGGAGCTTTGGCAAGGAGAAGCCTCCACAACCCAACTAGCAAGGACTTTTGGTAAGAAACCTAATTTTTCCATCTCAAACCTATGCTATAATTCTGTAGAAATTCTATTATTAAATCTATAAAAATAGTATTTTGGTACTTTTTTTATATTTTTACCCATAAAAGTTTCATGATTTATAGTCGTAATATTCATGTTTCGGTATGATCAAATTTAACCCCGTTGTGAAGGAACTATAAGTTATTGGTGGTTATTTTTGAAACTGAATTTTATGTGTGTTCATATATAAAAATTAGAATTTTAAGTACTTTTCCACGAATTTAGCAACTTAAATCTGGTCGAAAAAATTATAGGTCAAAACTAGCTTTTTCGGGTAATCTGCCGACTTAGGATGTTCCAAATTAGAAGCATAACTTAACTCTTGTATTCATGTATTAATTTTGAGATATAATGTACTTTAAATTCTTTATAAAATATATTTTTGGATATTTTAGCTATTTTGAGTAATTGGCTATGTTCATGACGAGTTTCGGGTAGACTAGCTGACGTAGTAGTCAACTAGTCACATAATTCTTTATAGATCGTAATTCTGGAATTTCAGAGTTAATACTATAGAAAATAGTTTTAAATATTATTTTTAGGAATTTTTTATGATTTTTAAGTGTATTATTGACGTGGGGTCATAACCGATTAATTGGAAGGTCGAAAACCCTAAAACTGTGTTCCGAGGTCTCATTGGACACATATATATGTTATACAATTTAAGTAGTCCTACGAGATATTTGAATATAGTTAAAGTAGTTTAAAACACTAATTAAGTTAATTAATTTCTGTTATAAGATTTATAAGTAGTTAAATAAATTATTTAGGAGCATTGGATTCCGGAGGCGTGGACACGGAAGCGAGACTTCATCTTCACATCACGGAACCAGACAAGTACACCTTGCCAAACTTTACAGTACTTACATGCTTTTCTATACTGCTATTATTTTATGTTTCACTTGGTCCATATTTCTCCTGTTCCATGTCATGGTTATTCTAGTTTTACGTGCACGTAGTTTTTACTCATTTTCCATATTACTTTTCTGTCTTTATTATCTTGTTCATGTCTAGTGATAGTACTTTTATGAATATGCCATGTTTTTCTAACCTGTTTGACTTGTACTTGATTTGGACATGACTAGATAGACTTGGCTTCCTAGTACCTTAGGAGAGAACATTTTATTAGCCGTGGCTATACCTCTATTGTTAGTGCCTCCCCGGCTACGATAGAGAACCTATTATAGGACTGTTAGTGCCTCCCCGAGCTATGGTTTTTACCCATGATTAATATTATATTCTCATGACATGTCACCATCCATAGAGTTTCTTTACGTGTTATTCTTTCCCTCGATTGGTTATTCCTATATTCTTGCGTGAGGTTTACTGTACAGTAGGCATGTATATTATGTGTCTTGCTAGTCCTCTAAGGACCTGGTAATCTCTCCAGGCTTAGTTAGAGACGAGGACTACCCGGAGGTATACGGTTCTGGAGTCGAGACTGGTGACGTACCTTCGCAGGAGGACGAGATAGCGGTCGAAGACTTCTCTTGAGACATGTCTCTTTATTTATAGACTTGCTATTTCATTTTCTTTCTTTTCAGTGGACATGTAGTGGATTATTTATTTCTTTATACTATGGTTTCGGGATGTCTTACCCGCACGGTTATTATTTCTAATTCATATTGGACAGATCTTTCTCATTAGTATCATTTTATTGGACTTGATATCTCGTGTCTTATTTTCTGTGTGGATGAGATTAGCTGTGAACCTGTGACTTGTATTGTATTGCTAGATTGTTATCATGATTTACAGCTTAAGCATTTCGCTAATGGGCTTACTTTGAGATTTGGCCCACTGGTGAAGTGTTGCTGGCATGTACCGTATCCTGGTCTTATACGTATTTTGGGATTGGAGAGTTACACACTGGTAGTCCTCCTTCACATTAGGACTGCCAGTGTGCCTGCAGTCCTAATGTGGACGTGTATGACTATCGAGGCGAGAATGGCCAAACCGAAACTTTGTCATATTCTAGGGTTAGGGTTTCACGAAAAATAAAGGATTTGTCGTGTTTGAAAAGAAAATATACCATAATTAGAAAAAAAAAAACATACCTAGATTGTGATGAGGGTTTGGGCTTGGGTGTCATTGATTGGATTTAAAGGAATGTAGAAGAAATTTAGGGTTAAAAATTTTTGGAATGGAGTTGTGGAGAAGAGAATAGGTTTTAGGGTTTGAGAATTTGGAAGAGAGAGAAGGAAATGAGGAAATGAAGTGGGAAAAAGGGTTTGGGGGGTAGCTAGCCCCAAGTAAATTTTGGGTTATCTCCAGTAAAACTTCCACTTTCATGGGTTGTCCCCTAGTAAGGGATAGCCCCAGAAAAGGGATGTGCCCTTAGAATTAGCCTTTTTGTATAATTTTTGTATAAGTACACTCTCTGGTTAGCTGAAGTGTCAGGGTTCAATATGTTAGTTACAGTTCAGTACACACTCAAGGATGAGTTCCAGCTTGCTCTAGTATCTAAGCTATAGTAAAAGAGAGCTCAATATCAGAGTTTACAAAGCTCAACCAATAGTTATCCTACAGCTCATTCTACAACCAATCTCCAACAGATGGCCTCCACCTCATCACTGCAAAGTCACTATTTTATTTTGTTGTTTCATCTCTATAAATAGAGAGTAGCATAGGGAATGAGGAGGGAGAGGAATTGTAGTCTCTTGCATTTGTCTTGGAATGTTTTTAGATCTAGTTTTGTAATTTCTTTTCCTGCACTTTTTTTAGTTCAAATATATTTGATATTCTTCCCAAATTTCTCTTCTACATATGTGTTTGATTGTAAAGTAGAAAATATGTGGAAAAGAAATTAATTCGACAGAATTATTTTTCTAGGAAAAAATTCCATGGAATTTAAAATTTTCTTATGGAAAACTTAATTTGGGTGTTTGATTGTCATTATTTTTCATGGAAAAATGATATTTTCCTATGAGTTGGACAAGTTTCATTTTCCACCATTTTAGAAGAAAATATGGAAATGATAGTTTTTTGGAAAATAATTTCGTGGAAAATATAAGCTATCAAACACTACAGTTGGTAGAAAATTTGTGATGGAAATATTTTCCATGAAAAAAAAGCATAATAAAAAACATTCAAATTTCTTCTTCAAAATTGACATAGAAATGTCAAATTACTCCAACTATTTTACTATTCCAGACCAGTTCCATTTGGGAACCTATCATAAGGGAACTCCGCGACATAGACGGGGTCGGTCCAGCCGGCATTCAGAGCGGCCTTCTCCGTTCGCTTCGTCGATTGGATTCTACACAGAATTGAGCTGCTTGAGAAAGGGTCTAAAGAAAGAAAGTTGAAGAATGAAAGCGATCAAAAAGAGGGAAGAAAGAGAATGGGACCTGGCGAAGACGAGAGGCGAGAGGACCATGAAGCGGGGGGTGCCGGTGGATGGGCGGTTGGGGACGGCGGGAGCTGCTAGCGAGCGGTGGGCGGCGGCGGTGAGAGACGTCGATGTGGATTTCCTCGTCGCCGGAGAGAACATCTTGGTCGGATGATTTCTTGATATTTTGTGTTTATTTTATTTTATTTTATTTTTTTTTTTGAAAATTTTTTAGTAGCACCCCACTTTTTTTACCCAAATTCAAGGTGCATCACACACAATTGCCATAATGTAAGACACCCCCTACTTTTGACGAAAATCGTCCAAAATTAACAGTCAACTGCATTGTCCTATTTTTTTGACAAAAATACCCTTCCTCCATCATTGTCTTCTTCAACCCCACACACACTCTCTCTCTCTCCCACCCTTCCTCCCTCTGGCGAGCATTGCACCACTAATCCCCCAGCCCCATGGCGAGCGTGCGTGGAGCTGATGGAAGAGGGACCGGCGAGCATTGCACCACCAATGGAAATTATCAATTCATAACCATCAGTTATCATCATCTCATTTGAATACTCCAATCTTTAAATTAATCCCAATTTAACTCCACCGAACACAAGCAAGCAAATATGGCAAATATACCAAAGCAATTATACAGAAAAATCAAGAAGAAGAGGAAGCATCAGACCTCCCAGACGATCATGGCGTCCTGGTTGGTCCCCTTCTTACCCAGTTGCGTGAACAGCGATGCGTCGTCGGTCCCCGTTGAGGAAGGTCCTCCCAAGGATACCCCACAGTCACTCCTCCTTCGTCTCCATCTTCGCTGAGAAAGACGATGACCTCCGCTGCTTCTTCCACGGGGAAGGGGGCGCTGGCGCCAGCGATCAGCAAGGACAGCAGCGTGGCAGTTGCGTGCGTTCAGCAGGGAGTCAGCGGCGTGTGGGTGTCAGCGATGTGGGGGGGCAACGGCATGGAGATCGGCGTGCGGCTGTGCCGACGATGGCGGGGGTCAGCGGCGTGCGGCTGCGGCGGCGAGCAGCATGACAGCGGTGAGCAGCTGCGTGGCGAGGAAGGTGGTCACCGGTGGAGGAGGGTGGTCAGCGGTGGCGGAGAGGGGGTGGCTGTCAGCGAGACGCGACGGGGATGCTGGCTTCCCGCGGTAGAAAGGGAGGGGGTGGGGCAGGGAAGAAGATAATAGGGATATTTTTGTCAAAAAAATTGGGTCAAAGCAATTGACCGTCAATTTTTGGACGATTTTGTCAAAAGTGGGGTGTGTATTACATTATGACAATTGTGTGGGGTGCACCTTAAATTTGGGTAAAAAAAAGTGGGGTGCTACTCAAAAGTTCTCTTTTTTGGGGGGGGGATGTGGGTGGGAGGATAGAGGGGAGCGAAAGTGGGAGTGGAGCGCAAAAGAGAGGAGTTTTTGAATTGGGACTTTGTCTCAAAAATATTTTAATTGCCAAGTAAATAGTGGGAAAAATTCATTTAAAATAAGGATGATGTTATTAACCCTTCTAAAATACAGATTTTTTTCATATAAGAGGAACAAGTTGTAAGAAATAGCATGGAAAGGAAAAACTTTTAAAGTTTTGCAATTTAGGGGATGGATCGCCAACTCAATTGGCTTGAGAGCAGTATACGCAGAGGTGGCAAAATTTTGCCAAGTGAGTTGGCTAGAGAGAAAGTATTCGCCAACTCACTTGTCCTGGATTAAGTTTTGCCAAATCACTTATATGGGAAACTTTTAGCCAAGTGTGTTGGCTTGAGGGGAACTTTTAACCAATTGACTTGGCTTGAGAAGAAATAAAAATAGCTTACACTTTCGAACTTTCTTCCAAATATTTTTCTAGTCAATCAAATATAAAATAGCTTTTAATTTCAAACTTTGTTGCAAATATTGTACTAGTCAAATATTGTTACAAACTTTTAAATTTTTTATAAATTATCGAGAGCCCCGATTAAGTAGTCTGTAATCCCTGAGGTGTCCCTGGCTGAGCCCTAGTCGCCCTCTTCGGTCCTTTGTATTCCTTCCTCCTTCTCTTCTGACACCTCTTGAGTCTTGGTAGGCATGGTGCTGAAGGACTTAAAAAAATTGTGTATAATAGGCCATATCTGGAAAATGACTCGCTGCTAAAATCGAAAACTGTCGGTCATATGAATGAAAAGCTGACAAGGTGTCTGGATAATGATACTGCTTGCTAGTACCCTCTCCAGCATATTGTAGAGAAATATCCTCTCCAGCATACTGCTGACTAGTGCCCTCTCCAGCATACTGCTGACTAGGGTCCTCTCCGGAGTACTGCTGCCTAGGGATCTCTCCAGCACACTGTTGATTAGGGACCTCTCTAGTATTATTGATTTAGGACCTCTCTGTCATCTCTCCTATGACGTCAGGACTGTCTCCGACTAACAATGTGTCACACTCCGGAACCAAAATACTGGAGAACGGGAGACAGACACAGCAAGCTATGTACATTGGAGTGCAACACACTTCGCAATACAGTCATGACTGTCTAGATGCATGAGAGTTAATCTACAATCCATCAGTCTCTTGGGGTCAAGAACAAGCCTAGTATCTTAATCTCAAGCAAGCAAATGGATGTTACAAGATGTTAGATCATCAGACATACACAAGTAAGACATCCCAAATATTACATATTCAAATGATCATGAAAGTACGTAGTCATACAAAATGCGAAGACTAGCAAGAGTTAAGTCATACATGATCAATCCTAGGATTCGCTAATCATGTTACAGTCCTTAGGCAGACAGAGATAAAGTTTCAATGAGCTAACACGTGCTCGGCGGCTAAACGTCTCAAAAGAATAAGTTACATTAGAGTGGAAGAGCAAAATAAAAAAATCCACTCGTTGCCACGGTTACTCCTGGTGTTCACCATCTAGCTGGAAAGCAGTTATAGATTCTCGGATATCACTCCAAAATCTAGCCATACAAAACCAGCTGGGTCAGACCCCAGAAAGAGCAAGTACCACAAGGGAGTCTCCACTTATGAACTAAAACCAGCATATAAAAGAACTGATATGAGAACATAATTATAGTAACATAAATGACAAGAGTTAAATGAACATACTTGCTTGCATCAGGAAGAACAAGAGGTGGAATATAATTCCCATGTTAAGCATGAGACAATCATTCAGGCACGGCCACTCAACTCCTACGGCTTGCTATCATTAGCTAACTAGGGTTATCATAGGCCTAGTTACTAACAAGATGCAGTTGAGATATTCTCACAGTCACAAGCCTTGCAGACTATCTAGGCGAAAGTTACGAGAGTTATCAAGTTACAAGAGTTATCAAGATTTCTGGTGTACTTAAGTACTTATGATACAATAAGTGCAACACATGACTGTGTGTGGAAATGTGCCATACTCAACGGCAGGACACAAGTCCACAGGTATGGCCGGGATAACGGGATCGCCTGTAATTGAAAAACCTCTCTATACGCTACTTGATCAATCTAGTCGTTTAACCTAGTCAGATTCATTATAAATTCTGACCATGGTAATCAGGAATCCAGTCCTAGACATGACGTTAGACAAGACAGGTAGCTTGTACAACCATAATCTGAAATTAACCACAGAGTCGAGACAGAAGTTACACTAGCAAGACAGAAAATAGTTGTCGCAACAGCAATCAAGGTTATACATGTCATGTCAGGTTTACTTGTCATATCAATAATACTTGTCAGGAGTGCACCTCGACGGGCTAATATCAATATTATCAAGACGGGATCATATTATCATGTCCAAGTACAAGTTACTAGTCCAAGATTATCAAGCTGGGTCGCCACAATTTAGGCCAAGTACAAAAATATGCAAAGAAGATCAAAAACATCCATGGTGATTGAAACTATCAGTCGCATATGAACTCCAGTTAAAGTGAGAAGGATTCTTGAAGCCAAGACAAGATCTACAACTTTTATGTTTTGAGTTTTACAAGATTTTAGCTACAAAATAGTTTAAACTGGCAAAAACAGCATTTAGATATCGTACGACAAAGATTCGCGCACGGGCACGTGAAGCGTACGACAAGCGTGGACAAAATTGGCAACGGTGTGTGTGCGCGGGCGTGCGAAAAACAAAATGGGCGCGCGTGGAAAAACTAGCCACGGCGCATGGACGGGCGCGCGACAAGCGAAACGCACGAAAAAGCAAAATGTGCAAGCGCGTGGCACACGAAACGCACGGGCGCAGATGCACGGCGCACGGCGCACGGCAAGCGAAACGAGCGGACGCGCGACATGATAAACGTGCAGGCATGGATGCACGGTGCACGGGCACACGGCAAGCGAAACACGTGGTGTGCATGGACAAAACTGGCCACGACGTGCGGGGCACGGATGCATGGCACGCGGCGCATGGCAAAACGAAACGTACGGGCACGCAAAACGCACGACGTGCGTGGACCAAACTGTCCACGGCACGCGGAGCACGATTACACGGCGCACGGGAGGGCGTCCCGTGAAGCGCGCACGGCACGCGGCACGCGAAGCACGGGCACGTGGCACGCGAAGCACGCACGGTACTGTTCATCGTCCCGACAACACCGAAGGTGTGTGGGGACTATGATCACAGAACGATCATAATTTCCTCAAAACAAATCGAAATCACGCGATTCAAAAGCCAAAATTGGGTAGAATTAATTCCCCACAACATAGAACCATTATTTTTTGGAAATAATAGGTTTTTAGATATCAAAATCAAGAAAATAAAAAAAAACTTAAAACCTAGATCTACAAAAATCTATCTATCAAAACCAAAAGTTTCAAGTTCTAAAGATACTTAGAATCATGCAAGAAGATAATAGAATAATCAAAAATGAGATCCATCATGTTCTTCATAGAGCAAGGTATACTTGCCTTAGGTTTGGTATGAGGTGTAACGGAGAAGAGAGGAGTAATGGAGAAATAAATGAGAGGAAAGAGAAAGAGTTGGTATATATACCAAGCCAATGCCATAATAAACCAACCCAAACCAAACCAAGTCAAGCCACATGCCATGAAGAACCAAGTTGAACCAAACAAAGACTAAGCAAGACAAGTCTAAAATTCGGGTCACCTGACAAATGTCAGAAATCCGTATACGTATACCGAAAATACGTATAACGGAAATTGGGAGTGACACATTATCGGCTGGATAATCATGTGGAATATATGTATGTACTACAGGCATTTTAGGCTCCCATCCAAGACCCAGTAGATCATATGAGACACAATGTCCTGCATAATCTCTCGACCTTTCGACCATGAGTAGCTCTGGTTTTTGCAAAGATTTCTATCATCCAAGAATGGTAGAAGTCGCACATCTATCATATTTTCCGATGAGTTGGAAAATAGATATTGTACCACATAAACAAAGTAAATACGCTCTAGTGTACGAATAACCTAAAAATATTAAATGTTACACAAAGACGACATTAAATAAATAATAAATAACCGTTAACATTAAAATACATACCCGTATTTCGTCTACCTCAACTTCGTCGTCAATAGTATGATTTAGATCCATAAAGTTGCCACGAAGCAATGTTAACCTCAATTTATCGCTGCGTCCCATATCCGATGGAGGCATAACACCAAGATACCTCCTGATCAGATTAGCTGCAGATAACTGCTCATCAAAATATAGGATCACCTTTAATATGTAACCCTACTTATTTGATGTGTCCCACAGTTTGATCGTCATCTCGCCAACTGGAAGTTGAAAAGTGTTGCGTTGTGGTCACCAATGTTCGACGAGACTTAAAATTAGATCTCTATCATGGATTTGAAAATTTTATCTAATTAGTGGAACCCAAATGAATGCACCAAAGCTTTTTGGGCGGTATTTAACTCCCATGTTTAGTAATTTCTCTCAATTCGCCAATTTTCATGCTCCCAGGTTCGTAATGCAAGATCATAATCGAACAACTATAAATAAAATATATTATGATTATGAAAAAAAATATTACTTATGATACTTACAATTTAATAAATTACCTCTCCACTAAATATCTGACTATAAATATGATTAACACGTTCCTGGATAATGATGTCAGTAGTCGGTCCACCAGTATACGTCCGTCATTTTGGTTAGCCATCTACCAACATAACTACTATCATTACCTACTACTATATCTTACAAAAATAAATACTTACAAAAAACAAATAAAATAGAATCATATTACTACTTCTTCTTTTTGCTTCTTACTTGTGTCTGGAGAACTTTGGATGAGAAGGGACTCTGGATGTGGATTAGATGGGAGAGACTCTAGATATGGAGGGGAAATGGAAGAGACTTTGGATGATGCTAGTTAAAGAGGGGAGAGGGATGTTGGTTATATAGAAGGGAGTCTTCCCATCCCAACAAAATTGACAGTCTCCCACACCCACACCCTACCTACGCAGTCTCCAACCCCCGTCTCCCTCCCGACCTACACAGTCTCCAACCCCAATCACAGTCTCCGATACTTACACATATTGAATTGGCCACATTTTGTGCCAAGTCACCTCGTTTTCGCCAACTGACTTGGCTTGACTTTACTTCTCGCCAACTGACTTGGCTGGAATGTACTTTTCACCAAGTCACTTGGCTTGGCATTTGCTTTCGCCAAGTGACTTGGCTGGAGACCTTGCTAACTTGGCTAGAATCCTTTTATGCCCTTGTAGACACTGGCCACGTGCAACTTTTTGCCAACTCTTTTGGCTGGACGTTCTCTGTTTGCCAACTGAGTTGGCGATTCATCCCACTGCTTGCAATTCATCAAAGTTTTCCCTTTACATAGAATTACCTCTAATTTCTTCCCTCCATACGAAAATTTATGTCTGAAATATCATTATAGAGTTTTTTAATTTTCTATTATTTAAATTTGAAGTCCATTTCTACATTAAATCGGACATTAACTTATGCATACATGGAGTGATGAGTGCAGGATGACATTTTAAAAGTGCCAATAATGTTAATGAAAGGATAGATTTGGAATTTAAATAATAGAAAATTAAAGAAGTGTGCAAGATGATATTTTAGGAGCAATAACGACATCCAAAAATAAAGGCCAATAATAAGTGCACTACACAATTTACTAGAAGGCAACACAAATATGAAAAACATTATTTACTGAAATGTTCTTGAAAAATTGTTTAGGGCAACACAACTTTAAGTATATAATAAAAATGGCTTCTTCCTTTGCCATTCCAAATCCCTAAACCTTAATCTTTTTTTTTTTGGCATAATGTCTTAGATAGTCTCATTTGGACTAGTTATGTAGTTTCGACCTCCATTAATGGAGTTTCAAATTTCAAAATCGAAACAGTTCTATTTGGGATGATAAAGGAGTGCCAAAATTTGACAGTCCTAATTCATTATATAAATGTCAAAATTTTGACAGTCCTAACAATATATACGACTAACAAAATTCTAACATTCCTGAAAACATATTTCTCTGTCATGAGTTTCTACACATTATTTATATTGAGTGATTAGGGAATAATTAGTTAATGGTTTAGGTTAGGTAACAAAGGTTATTTACTTAACTGGATTTAATTCGTAAATGAGAAATAAATGCTAATTAGTTAAAAGCAATTTATAAATAGGACAAATGATAAGTAATTAAGAATTTGGATTTACATTATACTAATAATATTATCATGTTTAGCTATAATTAATTCTGAGCGAGAATGGTTGGGGGTTTGGTTTACAAGAGAGAGCTTCTTCGAACTTTTTGTTGGTCAAATTCGATGACCAACGTGTCGATGCTTATGTCCATCAGACTGGTGTTGGACTACATCACGGTCTTCTCGCCAGTGAAATAGGTAGTCCCCAGCAAAGTCGACATCTTGTTTTTGTTTTTAAAAAAAAACAAAATTTGTTTCTTTCAAAGAAAACTTTTTCTTATGTAAAAGAATTTTTTTGATTTACAATTGATTTGTTATGTAAATATAACAGAAAAATTATTTTACAAATATGATTCTAAGATGTGTGATGATGGAGGCTTAATCGACGCATTATCACTTTGCTCCATTAATGATCGAACACCATTCTTTCTGCTTGCGGCTAAAGAATTAACACTATCTCGTGCTCAATACCCACTTGAACTCTCTCTCTCTCTCTCTCTCTCTCTCTCTCTCTCTCTCTCTCTCTCTCTTAAGCAGCCTTAGCTCTCTCCAATCCTTTTCAAATGTTGGATAGCATAGACTATTTATAGGCAACAATTGGAAATATTTATCGTCTCACAGGATTATGGGATTATGCAGCAAACGGAAATGCTTTGTTGCCCGCAGGCGAGCCAGCCCGCCGCCTGCGTGGCACTCCCCCATTGGCCCCCCTGTTAGCATGGAGCCCACGCCGTTGACCGGCCAATGGGGAGGGCCACGTGGCGGGCGGGCTGGCCCGCCCGCGGCCAGATAGCAGAGCCCATGCAGCAAAAGCCTTGGCATGTGCGTGTTTTGTGTGGGAATGTCCTCCGACGAGGCAGAAATCCGTGTTGGATGCCTTCGTTATGTGCCACCTGGCTGGCTGCAGCATGTCTCATCACTGCAGCAACCCATGTGGGTGATTGCTGTTTCGGGGTCGAGGAGTTCTACAGCTATCTGACAACTTGCCAGAGCCATCATCTAGTGCTTACATGAAAGTTTGTCAAAGTCGTCAGCCAATTGACTGTTGCCAGCTTGGCAGAGCTGTCAGTCAATTGAGTGCTAATAGTTTGGCAGAGCTGTCGGCACATTTAATCATGTTTTGACAACTTGGCAAAGTTGTTAGTGTATTAAATGCACGTGTTCTTTAATTCAGCGATAACCCAATTTTACGGAGTTTCGATTATGTGAAGCTTCATTTATGCGGGAATCCACTCTGCCTCGCAGAATTGAGGGATTCTGCGACAGCAACCCCGCAAGATTGTTACATACGCTTGTGAAAAATGCTACACAAAAGTTAGCTTTAACAACATTTCACAACTTCCTACACATTCAAACACAAATTACTGGCATCACATTCATTTATTAACCATAGTTTCCAGTATCGGTCGATACCAATCAGATATGATCGATACGATTTGGCATGACCTGATCCGATATCGACCGGTACCGATACTCACCGATATGTCTCTTTTGTAGTCAATTTGGCAAAAATAATTGAACGAGAAAAACAATCAACAAGAATGTAAAAGCATAATAAGATTGTAAAAATATGTATGAATAAATCTTATCTATCACAACCAATTGGTAAGGGTAACTACCATTTCTTTCAATTTCAAAACTCATAAGAAACAACATACGGAATCCTTAAAATTACAGAAAGTCTATTTTGACCGACATACGGAATCCTTAAAATTACAGAAAGTCTATTTTGACCGCCCGCGGGTCTGGCCCGCATCCGCGTGACGGCCAGCTATTGGCCTCCCTGCTAACGCGGGCCCACCCCGGCCTCGACGCGTCGCATGACCGCAGGCCAACCCCACGGCAGCCTAAATAGCAGCACCGTTAAAATTATGGCTAAATTTACAAACAATTTTCTCTCTAAAATTCTAATAATTTATTATTTCCAATACCAAAAAAATCCAATACTCTAAGCTGAAACCGATGATCCCAATACGCATATGAAGGGTCCGATACCAATTCTGATACCGTGAACATCGTTATTAACAAGCTATTTCTTTTTTCTATGTTCTAACTGAAAAAAGGTGCAAGAACAGAAAAAATGAATTTATGGAGACTGTAGCTAGTAAAAATTCTGAGTCTGTGTATTTCTTCCTCAATGCAAATCACGCAGAAAAGCCCATCTACATGAAGCTCCGATAATGTCTACAAAAATCAACCAAAGCAGATTGCTCTCTGATACATGACATCAAACACTTCCACGCATAAAAGGGAAATTGCAGCACTCTATATTTATCCTCTATTAACGCTCGGACAACTTAAACCGTGTCTCTGCTTCTCTGCCGCCATTTCCACATCCTGGCAGAGTTTGTCAGTGTAACTTTATCGACTTTTTTTTCCTACACTTATTTTCGCCGCAACAAATAAATTCCAACTAACGTACAGCAGAGAGTCTTTCTAAGGCCGCAAGGGAACAGCAGCAGCCAGAGCAATCGCTGTCGCACACCACAAAGATCTGGAGAAGTTGCAAAATAGAGATAAATAACAAAGTAGACACTGCAACCAGCATGGTACTATCAACCAAATCTTCCTCACAAGAAACTGCGTTTGTTAGTCTACGGCGGGGAAATGCTCGTTTTGCTCAGTATGCCACGGCTAAAGTAGTCAGCAATCACAGAAAACCCATCCTTCGAGCTCTTCACTTGCTGGAAGAACTGATCCGATCTTTGGCATTTTGCTCCAAGTTTCTTTTCGTCTCTGAGATGGATCTGTATTCCGGTGCACACTCCGGGCACTCTTTCTCGTTGTCTCCAAGGCACCGAAGGTGAAATGAGTGCATGCACATAAAATGGACTGCGGGAAGATCGAGAGTAAATGTGCAGGCTGTGCACTTGCTAAGCTGGAAGATCTTGGCATTAGTTCTGAGCTCCTGTATCTCCTTCCGCATTGAAGTAGTCTCTTCCTGCATTACACAAGTATAATGTATGATGCAAAGTTGAGGAGTATCACCTCTATGCAGAATAAATCCCAATAGTAGTGTAAACTTGTGTTTAGTTGCTAAGAAAGCTAGGGAAAGGAAAGGAAAATGAAACACATTCTATGTAAATGGGATCCAATTTCTACATGGCCTTTCCTTTCCTCGCTTTCATAGAAGTCAAGTAACAAGGACGTTCTTAGTTATATCCATCTTGTACTGTGCTCGGAAGGAAAATGTGTCTTAAGATGTCATTCAGGCACAATTTACATACTTTTGTATGCATGTATATGAAAAACGATAGCTATTTGCGCTCTCAAAGAACCAAATCTTCAAGCTTCATTCTGGCTACCGAGTACGGCTTTATGGAACCTTATTCATTACCAATCCTATCAAGTGATGCAGCCTTTCTTCCAAGAGCTGTTACCGAGTTTTTCCCCCATTTCCTTCATTAAGTCCTTATAACTATATTAGGTGACTCTAGAATACAGATGGAGTTGAAGGAAGTCGTACTTATTCATAAGATTATTATTTTTGTCAATCACGAGAGGTTTGAGTTTTGTATTCAGGTTTCTGCAGAATGGCAACAAGACTTTATCACTATGTAACAATGGTGTCCAGTTATTGGTTGAAATAGTGGACAAGCAAGAAACATCTCAAAAAAAAAAAAAAAAAGATAGCATAACTGAATTGAAGTTTGATGTTGAATTATATGAGCAGTAGGAAACTGAATGGACGAGAAGGAATACATTGAGGGAATATAATGGTAGAATCATGAAGATGAAACTCTATGAAATAGCTTGGACAGAGATTTGGGCGCATCTGTCAGAAGTGAAGAAACCATACCCCTACACCCATAAGGATGAGGCATTCGCCAGAATATACTCAACTTAATCAGTGAAGAACAGCATGATACTTCTCAGTTAGGTTAGGAAGCCATAATAAACCTGAATAAAGCAGTAAAAAATTATATGGCAGTTCTCACGAAGGAATCATTAATGGAGCTATCCGTGAAATATTATTCAAGGACTAATATAAATTTCTAGACAAAGGCTTTGTTGTTCTGTAGGTATTGCTAGTTGCTATTGTGGTATTTTTGGTCAAAGTGTTTCCTTACCACCACTTCATCCTGTGTATCCATAGCCCTGTTCCTACTGGGTATGAACTAATCACGTTATCGTTAAACTTCTATAACAAACTAATTCATTTGATTCAACCTAGTCTAGAGGTGGTGAGCGGATGGTGAGTCTGAATGCAATAGATTTCAGGTGCTCTTCATCTGGCAACCCCACCCACGGAAAAGAACTAACGGCAATGTTCCCATCCAGCTCTGCTAACAATCCTATTAACTAGGGTTCCGATGGAATAGTAAAGAAACAATGTGCACTGAAACCATAGAATTGTGGGTCTTCTATCCAATTGCCCTAGGGATTTGATCGTCATTTCCCCTTGTGTATAAAGAAGGGAAGTTTACTGTATCTTCTTCCGGATTCCCTCTCCAGGGAGTAGGCTTCAAGTCATGCTTGGGTTCATCATAAGACCTCTCCTTGTTACGGGATGTATTTGTTGGCTTTCACCTATAGGGAAATCAAACTCACATAACTTTAGTGAAGGTCGTTCCCTACAAAGCATCTCTTCATGGTTTTATGTATGCAGATTTATTTCTCGCCAAGAGGGAAAGGTGCTACCCTATTGTGATGATGTTTTTTAACACAAGGAAGACCTCAAACATGTATCAAGTGAACGAAAGTGGATAATCAGTTTTATGCATGCTCAGTTGCTAATGGAGCAACATCAAGGGTTTAGCAACTATCCCCTCCAAAAGTATGGGAAATGAATCCTAGTATTCGCATTCCTATCAAGTTCAACTCACATTCATGAATTCTTTAGATTACCCAAATTTCATAAGCATATTCATTGCATGTCCGGTAGCCCTTTCAAAAGGCCCCATCAAGCCTTTTACTGCAAGACATGCTTCAGACACACAACACCAGAATGGATCTTCAGAAAACAAATATCCTTTCATGTTGTTTATAAGTTGGTGGATACGGAGATGGCGACCGATAAAGATACCAGACATGGCATTTCAAAAAAATAAGAATATAACACGGTACAATAGCATTGAGACTATAGAATTAAGCATCCAAGACCGGATCTTATCATCACCACGTTGACAGACCCCCTTGGAGGAGTCGGCGGGAGGATCAGTAGTCAACTGATGCGAGAGTCTCCAACTCCCAAGTGCAGGATGAATAGAATACCCTCACTCAACTATCATTCCCGTTGGCTAATAGTAGTAAGATGAAAATCATCCTTGTACTCATAGTGTGATGGCAGAGAAGAAGAAGAAGATGACGCAGATGTAGAAGAAGAAGCTGGAGAAGTCGCCATAAGTATCACACAAAACAAGAATAGCCAACACAAGAAGTGTGAAAGTCCCAAGCACTGAGCAATAATCACACACGAAGAACATGTCGCAAACAAACTCCATAAAAAACAACATAATGATCGCCGAAAGCCCAAGCTCACATCATACCAACAAATGCCAATAAAGATATTGTAATGAGAAAGATGAGTTAAAAAAGAAAGCAAAAACAATTGTTGTTTTTTATACTTGGGGATATAAAGGAAAAATGCAACATAAGTAAACCCTAACCAGAATCCAGACCTGCATTAGAGGCAACTGATAGCTCTTGCAAGCTGGATGGTGGTCAGAGAGATCATCACAAGGTTGGTCATTGATCTAGAGAGAAGAGAGGATGTCGTAGAATTACCACGAGTCGTTGTCAAGGTTAGAGCCGAATTTGGAGTAGGTCGAGCGTCGAGGTCCGTTGAGGCAGGCTTTTGGTAGTTGTCGAAGAAGGAAGACAATGTTGACCAAGATTTGGGTTATCGTGATGAACGTAGTCGTGGATGGTGGCCAGGAGTAGTAAAGGGGTTGGAGCGGGTCTGGAGGGTTGGCGGCTAGATCTATGGTTAGTGTATGATGGAGAGGATTAAGGTTGTGGTGGTTAAAAAATTTTAGGTTAGGATTTTGGGCTTCAAGGGGAAGATGGAGGATATGGGTAGTCTAGGGTTAGGGTTTGGGGCTAGGTTGGGAAGGGATTTGGGAGACATAAAAATTTAGGAGATTTTGGAATTGTGGAGGCTAGATAGGAGAGCTAGGTTTTGTTATGATAGTATATTGAAATGTTAGCTCAACTTAATTGACTTAATTATGTAGGAACGAGAGATTATTATATATATATATATATATAATATATATAGAGAGAGAGAGAGAGAGAGAGAGAGAGAGGAAGGATCTACATCCCCAACATTTTGAATCCCCATGCATCCCCATGTTATCAATCGTTGGATCTTGTTTAAGTCATCTAATCTTAATCATTGATTTCAATGGTTCAAATCAATGGTTAAGATTAGATGACTTAAACGAGATCAACGGTTGATAATATGGAGATGCTTGGGGATGCAAAAAGTAAGGGGATGCGGATCCCTTCATATATATATATATATATATATATATATATATATATATATATATGACCACTCCTTGAGTTTTTTCATTGTAAGTTTAATACTAAAGAGGCTAAAGTGCCATAATATATAGACTAGTTATCTTCTAGAAGTTGGTCTACTCTACATTGGCTATAAAAAATATGTATTTCATATTTTGATCAATGAAGAAATTAGAAGTTTATTTATGTGTTTGACAAAACATTAAATATAACTCCCAAATTCTTTATTATATTCTTCTTCTTCGTCTATCCCATAAGAACCATCCACAAATATCTTTTTTGCTATTTCAGTGATAGAAATACTCTTAAAGCCATTCAAAACACCATACAAATACCTCCTAAACAACCCTAAACCTTGTCTACCTTAAGCCCCATCAAATCCCAACCCTACACCGTAAATGTCATCACAGAATTTGCTTCTTTTCAGACCCAAACGGACCATAGTCAAGTTCGGATTTGGATTGTGGAGCTATATGAAATCGCTTGCATCTTCTTCTACATAGCTCTGTTTGGGCGCACCCTAACTCAGAGAGCTGACTTTGAGATCTTCAACTTCCGGGTTCAAAGGTTTCTCCATTCTATTGATGAGGTCTTCAAATCTGATGTCGAAGTTGGATCACATATTCTGGACAGATCTATGATCGTGACTTTTTGGTAAGTGCTGACCCTACTTTGATTTCAATTCTGAACTCCCAATATCTGTTAGGATTTTTTCTGGGTAGATTATTGGTTATTAATGTTTCATAATTAGGCTTCCGCAAATCTGTTAGTATTATCGTGAATAAAACCATATGGATTGCCCTAGGTATTGTCATGTGTCAATGCTTGGTGGTTGAGATTCAAACATTCTGGAACTGTCGCCTAAGAGGTTCTCTGTAAGAAAACATTTACTACTAAATGTCCTAGATGACAACTATATCTTGCCAAGCGTTTGATAGTCAGTTGTGATAGATATTGAGAAGTTAGGATCTCATAAGAACTGCAAGTGACTGTTAAATCTTGAGTCAATGAGACAATTTGGGTATATTTTGGGAGGCAGTAAGAAGAGTGGTGACGTCCAAAGAACACTGGTGCCATCGGCATATGCATATGGTGTCTGGTGCTGATGGAAGAAAAGATGATATTATCAATTCATCTCAGAATGTTTAAAAGGTGAATAAGGAGCCAGTAACCGTCCTGAGGAGTTTGGGTATACAAGTCTACATTCTAGGCTATGTTGCATGGATACTTCAAAAGAAGTGCCGTGCCCATATCAGGACGTATAGGTCTATAAAACACTCTGGTATTCCAATTCTTCATGGAATATGCATTGGATACACTTCAAAAAGTTTATCCTACATTTTTAAACACTACTTACCATATGTAAGGTGAATCAATAAGTTAAAGAAGAATAAAAACATCCTCGTGCTAGTGAGGAGATGAAATAATTGCTAGTAGTAAAAGTATTCTACATTTCTTTCATAGTTCTCTTTTTAATCAACACAATTTTCTTTCCCTTTCCTGTGAAAATCAACTCCTGCCATATGCTATTCTTCATTTTTAGTGATATGTTATATTTGTGTTCTTAAACCACTCATTTGAGTCTGTTTCTATTTAATATAAGATTATTATGTTATTTTCATTAAGTATTTTATCCCCGTTGTATCGTTTCCTAGTTTTCCAAAATTACTGTGTCAGTGTATCGTGGCATTTCTATCCATGCTACATAGACACTAGGCTTCAGTTGCTAGGAGGTACAGTTATGTCTATTGTCCTGTGCCTGGTAAGCACTGATTTGAGTTAAATCGTAATGGTTCATTTGGAACAGGTGTAATAATCTAAGGAAAGCCTCTGTTTTTAATGCAGAACTGAGAGAACAGTCTGAAGATCTCTAGGCATTTATCATGTTCAACTCCAGTATCATGAACTAAAGGGGATTCTGTACCAATCAGTGTCATGCATCGAAGGGGATTCTGTGATGATAATGTAATAAGTTTAAGGGGATATTTGCTCATTCTGAATATATTCCAATTTTTCAGAGCATCAAGGAAAAGACGAATATAATTCCTGACAACTACATCTCTCATGTGTTAAGAGCAGGGGAAAAAGAGTGCAGAATTCACAACCTATTCAATGTGGGAACAAAGAAGGAACATTTAGAGAAGGGCCAATTTCCAATTCATGCTTCGACTTGGCAAGCCTTTTGAAGTAGAAAGAATAAACTATGACCATCCAACCTATGTAATACGTAGGATGAAAAGAAGTCATATATACAACTTACCATTTAGGATGGAGGAAACTTTTAGACAGAGGTGCCACCAGCAGGGCTTGCATATATGACAATCAAGTTCATCATATTGAACTGAGAATTTCAGAAATATTTGATATGAGACAAGTTCCGGAGTTCTAGGCTACCATTAAACTATACAAGTCATCTTTACCATTGTTAATGAGTCATATGTCACTTCTTTAGATGATGCCATTGAGTTTACAGGAGAGAGAACTCACAACTTCCATAATTTTCAATTGAATATTTTCAAAAACTTTTTTATCCCTTACCCTCTTTTGGAAGGTCTGTCGAAAATGATTAATCACTTATTTTAGTTACAACTTTCTGGTCAGACATGAATTTGCTATTCCATGCATTTACACACTTCAAACTTTCTTAGTAGAAAAAAGTATATTTTCTAGCTTGTGTTTCAGATGCAGCATGTCCCCATAACTGAATGGACCATACTTGACCATCATATTCCAACAACTAGAAGCTCTTTCAAAAAAATCTTATGTCATGACAAATATGTTTGCAATAAGCATGACAAAGAGAAGTTAATGGTGTAAGCATGGAAAGAACAAACAATGGAAAATAATTATAAGCTTTCAAGAGACTAACCTGGTATTTCTCAGTAGCTTTTCGGTCCTCCTCTATTAGCTTCGATTCTTGTTCAAGCTTTCGGGCAATATAGTCCTTGACGACGGAAAGTGTTAGGCAAGGGTTCTTTGATAGAGTTTGGAGGACAACAATAGGAGGCAATACATCGTCCCTTTCAATGTAACTCAAGACCTCCTTTACTTCTTTCGTGCAATCTTCTCCAAGCTCACCAAAGTATGTCAGCAGATCACTGAAAAGAGATGGGTCACCCCCTTGGGTAGAGTCCCCAAGCTTCTTGCAGCATGCTATCAATCCTTCGTGATCGTGGGCCTGCATGTAGCAAGCTATTACTTCTTTGTAAAGCTTCATCTTCTCATAAAGGAACAGTAGACCATCTTTGAATGCATTCATCTCACAGAGAATAATCGCAAGATCAACATCGTACAAAGGGTTGTCCGTATCCGATGGCCATGCACTTTTAAGCAATGCCAAACCTTCTGAAATCTTTCCTGACAGTCCTTTTCTTTCTCTCTGTCTTTGTTGAGAACACTTGATGTCCCGTTGCTCACTGTTTTGAAACCGTTAGCCGTTTCTCTCGAGCTCACTTTCACATCAAGATCATTTTCTTGTGTGATTGATGGAAAGCTCAAGTTATTGGATAAATATAGCTCCAAAAGGGTATTATGGATTTCTAACTGAGCAGGTGAGTCTTTAACACGGCTAACATACTTTTCTAGAAACTTCATAAGAGATTGCGGACTATGTACAAAAATATTGACAAAATCCATGGGAGAAGGCAACAGAGATAAATATGTGCCATTCATGCCTGTCCTCTTTGCTGATTCCCCAGTATCAGTGCAAAGCCTCATTAGTACTTCAATTATTTGAACCGGCTTATGCTCTACAAGAACTTTACCATACTCTTTCACAGTAGCTCCAGCTTGATTTGGTTCGAGGCTTGAGATATACTGTAGTGCTTCATCATAGCTACCCAGGTCTTCAAGCAATATCTTTAAATACCATTCATGTTTCTCAGCTTTCTTTGCAACATACATTGCATGCTCATGATATCCAGCAGTTCGGCAGACTCTTATGGCAGTTTCAACATCAAACCTATGTTCACCAACTCCATCTTCACCTTTGATGAATTTGTTTAGCTTTTCTACATCTTTCAATTTCGTATAGCAGTTCAAGAGAAGAGTTGTATGGTCTTTAGAAGCTAGTCCTCTCTCATGTAACTTTTCCAGGTAATTGGTGAGGTTGTGTATTCTTTGTGCATCTAAAAATTTTTGGATTACATAGGAAGGCTCTAGATGGCCGATAGTATTAATGTACTGTGACATAGCCTCATCATAATCTTGTTTTCCATATAAATGATCACCATATTTTCGTAGAACCTCGGAAGTGGCTGCCGCATCTGCTTGCTGAGTTTGGACGAGATTTATTGCAACTGTATACAGATTCTTCTTGAACAGCATATCCAACTTACTTTCCATATCTTTCTCTCCAATGCTCAAGACCCTTCTATTATTCATAATGAGAATTATATTACCCCATTCACAAAGCATATGCATGACCTCCCCAACCATCATACTGTGGGCAATCAACCGATTCTTTAGATCATAAATATTGAAGGTATTACTGCCGTTACGTTGATCGGCAATGACACATAATAGGTAACCACGAAACCAACCAAGGAATTTCTTCTCACCGTCAAAAGCCCAACAAGGACCACGACCATCAACTTCGTAAAATACACAGCTTCAGGACGACCAACTATAAGATCCTGATCAATGTAGCAAGACAGGCCTATGTTTCAACACCAAATAATGTTCATATCATAATAAGCAAAAAAGAGTTTGTGAAGGAAGGTGGAATTCGCATACCAGGTGATCACTCATAGCAACAGCATTAGTACCACAACCAATTTGATCTAAGGTCTGCCTCTTAGCCGGTTGATTGTTCAAGCTAAACAGACTCACAGAAGTGGGGGTAACAGCAAACAGTTGAACAGATTGCCCTTCAACTCGGTAACCCATCCCCGTTATAGGATTATGATCCTCCACCTGGAGCTTGAAGCGTGTAATCCGTTCACGAGCTACGTCACCTTTGATACAGTAAATGGAACCGGTATCCAAACCTAAAGAGATCAGTAATATTGGAGGAGCTTCCTCCAGAACTGAGAATGAAGTTATCTGCGGCATATCATAGTCCAGAAGTTGTTAGGCTTATAACCAAAAGCAATAAGTTAAAATCCTTATGAAATCAAAAGAAAAGGAAGGAACAGAACATATGTACAGCCACTTCAGCAAATCAAAGAAACTCTCAATAATACCTTTCCTTCAGGAAACTGATTGGTGAATATTCTTAGTATTTGGACACAAACTGGACTCGTCGTGCTTGAACCCTCTGGTTCCATCTTGTCGAGATCAAAAACCTTCAAGCAGAGAGGAGATAGCTGGGGTGAAGTTTGCTCATCCTCTCCGACAGTTACAAGATAGTTCCTTTGCTGATCAATCAAGAAAGCAGATGTTAATATCTAGAAACATCATGCAAAACATAATTAACAATGTAATGGTCCCAGACCACAATCTTCTATGCAAAAATTCAGCTCTGACACTACTCAGTTGTTACTCCAAAAAGCTTAGAGTTTGGTGTTCGAATTCATTTGTTTCATATATCAAGGATAGTTAGTCCATTTCTTCCAATAGACAACATTGTAAGATGAGCAGTCTGGAAGCTACATTGGAGAAGGCCTACTCTAGCATCAAAAATGGATTTCCAACGTGAAGGAAAATTTCCCCATGGAAAGAAGGAACCAATGATAGTCTTACTTCCACTTATTTGCACGGACACGGCAAAATGATGTCCGTATCCGTATCATGTTCGTGTTCGTATATGTGCCCAGCATTCAACATAGGTAGCTAGCTACAACCTATTTCAAACTGCTCGTGCCCCGTTTCTGTATCCGCATTGGTGCAACATAGCTTACCACTAATATATCTTCAGTTATGTGCTACGAAGCACGAATACTCAAAAATTTGGTGTCGTATCCATGTTGCTTCATGTAAGACATGTATTGCATACAACAGCAAACACTCCATAATATGTACCGTCTCTGTGTCGTACAGTGTCAGACATTTATTGAGCACAACGCAAAATTGAAAATATAAGAAATGTCAGCGTGCCACCATATCCGTATTGTGTCGAGTGTGTTTGTGCAGCACAGGTTACGTGCGGGTTTAATAAATCCGTAACCTATTATGATTGCTAGGCACATGAGGAGTCCATGAACAAAGTAAAAAAACACAAGCTTTACACAATTTGAGAAAAAACCAAAACTACCCAGATCCCAATACGGGACTGTCCAATTCCTATTTGACTATACTCTTCTACACCGGCAATTGTCGATCCAAGTTACACGCAAAGTTACCATCTTTTTATTAGACTAATTTGCAACTAAATACCCTGAAGGTGCTACCCTAAACTATCGAAATCAACTTCTTGTTATCCTAAACTATTACAATTAACAACAAAATACCTGGAACTTTCACAGCCCTAATGCCAGTAAAGTAAGGTACTACTCATTGAGAAATAAGAACATATGACGGGCACCATTATTAACGGCATAGGGGTAGCAACTTACTAATTTTGAAAAGTTCAATGCATTTTGTTGCTAATTGTAATAGTTTACTGTAACAAGTTGTCAATTTCGATACTTTAGGGTAGCAACTCGCAAATATGTGAATGTTCAGGATATTTAGTAGTAAATTATTGTTATTAATAATAATAATTATTATTATGGCATAGGGGTAGCAACTTACTAAATTTGAGAAGTTCAACGTCTTATGTGCCAGTTATAATAGTTTACGGTAGTAACTTGTCAACTTTGATAGTTTAGGGTAGCAACTCGCAAATCTGTGAAAGTTCAGACTTCAGAATACTTAGTTGCAATTATGGTTATTAATAATAATGATAATAAAATAATAATAAGGCATAGGGGTAGCAACTTAGGGTCCATTTGAATAGGTTTTCTAAAATCTTATTATGAAAACAGTTTTCAAAGAATATGTTATAAGGTTGTTTTCTAGAAGTAATAATTCTGACTTTGCGTTTGGTTACTTTCATCTGAAAAATGGTTTTAAGAAAAAAGTTTAAAAATTCTGTTTGGTAAAAAAAAAATTTTAAATACTTTTTAATAAAATCCTATGAAAATAGAAAAAAAACTAGGGCCACTTCTGCAGGTCAAAACCAACGAAACATTTACATGAAATTTGGTCCAGAAATCCACCTTCCCAAGAAAAGAAAATTCCTTCACATTTTTTTTCTACAAATTAATGTTAGAACTAGGGCCACAGCCAAGCGTTAGGTTACTCTAAGAAAAAGTTGAATAGGATGAATAAAAATTGTATGACCATTGTAATTCTATTTTCAAGTTTGTTTGTAGTTTGTTTGGTATGACCATTGCAATTCCATTTTCATAACATAGCATATCTGGAATTCTCAAGTGAGGGAGAGATCCGCATAGATCTGAGCTTGAACGGAGCGATTCGACCGATGGATCCGTCGTCGTCGTGTGCCACTGAGAATGGAGGTGGAGCAGTTGTCTCCGTGCAACTACGTGGACGTGGAGTGTCGAGGGCCAGCTCTGACATGCTCCTCAAGGCCCCGATGAGGATGACCACGCCCTCTCCGTTGCGGCCGAGGTGGCGGGGAGGAAGCCGACGAGGCTGTCTGCGGCGAAGGGAGGGAGTAGGTTGTCCATGACGACCCGGACGAGGACGCGGAAGGGGTGGCCAAGGTAGAGGGTGGCTGAGGAGTTTTAGATGGAAGAGTTGAGAGAGAGAGAGAAAGTTGGAAGAGTTGTCGGTCCCCAAAGTTTTTCACTTAGAGAGATGAAAAATTTTCACTCAAAACAGCTTTAAGCTACTCTTAGAAAAGTGTGTTTAAACAGTTCCACTCTCAAAAACATTTCAGAAATAACATTGGAGTTGTCATGTCCAAACGCACTTTATTCAAATTTTATTTTTAAACTCTAAAAACTGAGTTATAAAACACATCCAAACAGACCCTTACTAATTTTGAAAAGTTCAATGTATTATATTGCTAATTGTAATAGTTTACTGTAGCAACTTGTCAACTTTGATAGTTTAGGGTAACAACTCGCAAATCTGTAGAAGTTCAGAATATTCAGTTGCAAATAATAATAATAATATAATAATAATAATAATAATAATAATATGACATAGGGGTAGCGACTTACTAATTTTGAAAAGTTCAATGTATTTTGTTGCTAAATTGTAATAGTCTACGGTAGCAAGTTGTCAATTTCGATAGTTTAGGATAGCAACTCACAAATATGTGAAAGTTCAGTATATTTAGTTGCAAATCATTGTTATAATTATTATTATTGGAAGAGAAGCCAGACATTTGGACTATGGTGGGGCTGTAGTACATGACAATGTTGATTCCAGTGAATTGATGAAATGCCTGTAAAAATAAAATATTGGTTGCAACTCATAATAAGTATGCAGCCATTACATTTTACCAACATATATATATATATATATATATATATATATATATGGCTAATTAGAGTTTAGATCCTGGATTTTATACCAGCTTAGAGTTTAAGCCGTGAGATGTCCAATTGCAAAGTTTGGATCATGTATTTTATTTTATTTTGGTTTACTTTTTTCCATTATACCCTCATTTCCAGCATGTGTTAGTTGTTGCCCTTGTACTCATGTTCAGGGTATAATGAGAAAAATAAAAATAAATATAAATATGGGGTCCAAACTTTCCAATTGAACATATCAGGACTCTAAGGCGGGTTTCTATCTCCCTTATTTCTATAGTAGAAACCCATCTTAGAAAAAACTTCTCCCAACCATGATTTCTATCTCAATTTCTACCCTATGCGGCGGTGATGTAGGATGGAGAGTTTCTACAAGGGTAGAAACCTTCGTAGAAATCATCCATCTCCATCTCTCATACCAGGGCCTCACGTCATTAAATTGATCATGTTGCCACGTAGAATATAAATGGAGAACCATTGGAGAGTGTTTTTTGTGTGTGCAATTTCTATATAGAAACTCTACCAATTAAGATAGAAACTCAATTTTAGAAATCCCCATTGATATAAAATCAAAGGTCTAAACGTTAATTAGCCCTAATATTTATTATTATTGCTTCTTCTTCATAGTTTTCTAGGTTGTTTATAGAATTGGGGATTAACAACAACAAATCGTTTCGACCTAAATTTGGCGTAAATTTGGGGGGAATAAATAAGAAAAAGTGAGAAATTAGAGTGTAATTGGAACGAACTAACATAATATTTGGTCGAGAGGAGGAGAGAAAGGAGGGACCTTGAGTTGTTGGAGGAAGAGGACTCGGGAGAGGTGGGCCTGGAAGCTGTAGAGGAGCTTGAAGCCCCGGTCCAGGAGGCTCACCGCGCCGTCGTCGGAGCCGAGGACGATCCGTCCCCTCCCGCTCGAGCAGCACGCGAGGAGGAGGAGTCGGAGGAAGAAGGGATGGAGGCGGACTTCTCCTCGAAGAACTCGAACTTCCTCCATTGATACATCACTCTACGATTCCAATCGATAGTATGATTGATTGAAGCAAAGGAAAAGAGGAGGGGGGGTGATGAATTGATGATGATCTATGCGAGATCCATTCAGAAGAAGAAGACCCACCGATATTTCCTTCTTCTTTTCCTCTCTCGAACGATTCGATTCGATGATACCGTTATTTTCTGATATTTTTGGATTTATAGACCATATTTAGTTATTATTAATAAATATATTAAGAACCACTTTGACATATAAGCGCATCTGGTGTAGTGGTATCATAGTACCCTCCCACGGTACTGACCAGGGTTCGATTCCCTGGATGCGCAAATTTATTTTTTATTTTTGCTCTATTTTTCAATTGTATGATATTTTCCATGTGTTCTTTTTTCTTTTTCTTTTCTTTTTTTTCATTGTGTTTTACTTTTCTTTTTCCTTTTCTTTTTCAGGTGATTATAAAATAAATTTAAAAACAAAGGTTTAGTATCTTTCTTGGAATCATTAGATATAGCATTATATCTTGGGCATTTTACGTTAAATATCCTTATGTTTACGACATATTACACTAACTGCTCCTACTTTGAAACTAAGTACATGGACCACTCCTATGTTTTATATTTCTATAAAGAGTTATAACAATAACTATTCATATTTTAAAAATAAAACATAAAACAGAGGGGTGTTCCGTGTAATTGTTTTGAAATTAGGGATGGCTCATGAAACATAGGAGATGAATGTATTTATTTCTTATATCTTCAATATTATATTTGTGTTGAAAATTGGAGGATAAATATTTGTATTCTAACGCATCTTCTGAACCCCAAAGTTCAACCTTTTAAGAATTCTCAAGTACAACAAGTTTAAGCACAACTCACACGGTTAAGTTCACCACCTCATATGTTTTTTGTACATTTTATAATTTTTTTTGATTAAAAATTTACTAGTCGATTTTGACCAGTTGTGTCCAAATCTTGGCTACGCCACTAATTGTGTGTCGGTCGACAATGAAAAAGGTTACTACAATCCATCATGTAGCCTTGCTTAGTCAAACTAGATTCTAGAACACCAATTTGGTGCGATTTCATAATTCTTACCATTATTATTATGATTCTAAAATTACATCTATAATGTATTTTAAATCAATCTACAAAAATTCTACAACAACCAATTTGTCAAAATTTAGTGTCGAGTTTAGTAATATAGTTGTTGTTATTATATTATTATTTTCTTAAAAATGACAATAATTATTTTTTCTTAAAAATTTCAAGATGACGAGCATGTAATAATTTTTGGCTAATTATAAGGGCACACAACATTTTGATCGGTACTAGCCAAGTGTTAGTTTTCAATTATTTACAAGTTTGCCACTGGAAAAATTACTCAGGGCTATCCAAGTGATAGGTATAAAAGATAACTCTTAATATTTTTTTTTCTTCTCACTCTCCATCTCTCTCCCCCTTTTCTCCAAACCCTAGTTCTGGTCCCCACTTTTTTCTCAACCCCACATTTCTCCAAACCCTAGAAGATTCTCCAAGGAAGATTCTTAGTATATTCGGTACGATTACGTCAGCTAAACGACAAATTTTCTTAAATAATCATTTTTCTCAACCCCACATTTCTCCAAACCCTAGTTTTGGTCCCCAATTTGTTTTTTGAAATAATCGTATATTTTGTCCCAATGTAAAATTATGGGAGAAAGTGGATCATCACGTCTATCAATCGAGGAACCCGGATCTTCCGAAGAACACGACAAAACATCCAAAGAACTCTCGGTAAATTTTCGACCGATCAAATACGTAGTCGACTGTACAACATGACCGCTAGACTTTCTGGCAGTCCATAAAACACGAAGGACTGTCATATTACGCGACAGTCTATGTGTGGAACTAGTGTAAAATGGGACTGCCACAAAACATGGCAGTCCAAAAAGTAACTAGGACTGCCAGATTACACGGCAGTCTACTTGTAGAAATACTGTACAACAGGACTGCCAGACTTTCTGGCAGTCCATAAAACAGGAAGGACTGCCGCATTACGCGACAGTCTATGTGTAGAACTAGTGTAAAATAGGACTGCCAGACTTTCTGGCAGTCTAAAAAACACGAAGGACTGCCAGACTGTCTGGCAGTCCTGAAGGAATGCCAATTTTCTTTGACAGTCTTGAAGTTGTTGATATTGTAAATTTTTTTTGTAATTGTGAGTGGCAATTTTTTTTGAAATTAAATGTAGGGCATACCACCTCCTATTTTCATTGACTTGAGTAATATTTCTCAACGGATGTCGCCTTTGAATCTTATGAAGAAGCATTAGAATGGTGCAGACAAGTTGGAAGGCAAGCAAACACAGTCCTTGTCTTTTCAAGGTCATTACGAGGCCCGTCATGTCGTAAAATTGCTGATCTTGGATGCGAAAGAGGTGGGACATTTAGGCTTCATCGAAGGAAAGAAGAATGTGCCCCAAAAAAAGTCCCGGAGAAGGCGGTAGGGTCCAGAAAGTGTGGTTGTCCTTTCAAGATAGTGCTTGTCTCAAGACATGATGGAAAGCGGACAGTTGATGTCAGAAATGGGGTGCACAATCATACGCTGGCGGAGACATTTACTGGGCATCCCTATGCCGGAAGGTTGAACGAAGAGGAGAAGAAGTTAGTTGAAGAATTGTCCAGCTCTGGAGTTGCCCCGAAACAAATTTATTCCGCGGTGCGCCAGAAGAATAAACAGAACAAGTCTACGATGAGGACAATCTACAATGCACTCTCAAGATCGAGGACAAATACCCTAAGAGGAAAAATGGCGATGCAACAAGTTTTGAAGTTACTTGCCGACAATCACTATGTGGAGTACCATAGAAGACATATGTCGTCTAATGAAATTACTTCTATGTTTTGGGCGCATCCGGATTGTACGCATTTGGCACGGTCCTTTGTCGATGTCTTGGTGGCTGATTGCACGTACAAGACTAACAAGTTCAAGATGCCACTTTTCCACATTGTCGGCTTCACGTCAACGGGTAAATCATTTTCAGTTGCATTTTGTTTCTTGAAGAATGAAACCGTAGATGACTATACATGGGCATTGAACAAATTGAAGACACTTTACACTGGACACAAAGAGCCGTCTGTTTTTGTCACCGATCGAGAATATGCATTGATGAATGCTATAGATATCGTATTTTCTCATGCTCGTAGACTACTATGCACATGGCATATTAATCGAAATATTCAAGCACACAAGAGCAGGTTTGAAAAAGTAGACGGCAAACTTGATATGGACCGCTTCACAGAATTCTACAACGATTGGACCCTTGTGTGGCGAGCAAGTACTGTAGACGCTTTTGACAAAGCATGGTTGGAGTTCAAAGAGAAGTGAGAAAGTAGCAACAAGCCATGTATATCTTATATCAAAGACACATGGGTTGATCCACATAAAGAAGATTTTGTCTTAGCATGGACGAATAAGGTGAAGCATTACGGCACAACTACTACCAACCGTGCCGAAGGTTCACACTCAATACTGAAGAAATATCTACGTTCATCGGTCGGTGGTTTTGTGTCAGTTTGGCAGTCGATAAATCTAATGACCAATTCGACGGTGAACGAGATAAAGGCTTCATTTCAGATGAGCCTCAATATTGTAAAGCACAAACATAGGAAAGAAGAGCTCTTATCTGATTTAGTTCATGTATTGTCTCACCATGCATTGGCATTGCTATTTGATGAGATTGCTCGAACGAATTCAGTTAGTTTTGATACCGAAGAATGTGGTTGTACACATCGACATTCTCTCGGCCTTCCTTGTGCTCATGAGATCAACGAATATCGACGTCAATGTAGACCTATTCCAGTAGTGGTCGTTGATCAACGTTGGAGACAATTGTCAGTCATGCCTATGGTGGACAGTTACGACAATTTTTTTCCTTGCCAGAAGTTAAACTCCTTCATGCAAGATGGTGTGCTGCACTAGAACCTGAGAGGAAGTCTATTGAACATAAAATTCAAGAACTTGTCCACCCGACAAGTAGTCATGTGCATGAGCCATCTGTTGTCGTTGCCCCGAAGGGTAGACCACCAAGAAGACTTACAAGAACATAGAAGAAGAAGCTCGAGTCTACTAGAAGAGAACTATCATTATTTGAGCATATTGAAAGAAGCGTGGAAAGGTTCGTTTGTCCAAAGAGTAATGACAAGCTTCCTATTCAACGAAAGAAACAGAAAAACAAGAGTTGGTGTCACATTCGACATGTACATTAATATATTTCATCCTGCGATACGGGAGTACATTTTTTCTATTGAAGATGTGCCTAAAGATGGACATTGTGGGTACCACGTTCTTGCAAGACATCTACGCTATTCCGTTAAAGACGGATGGAGACAGGTTAGAGCAGAGCTGTACGAGGAGTTGGAGTCTCATCTTCCCTTCTACAGCAAATTACTAAGCCCAGATACAGTTGGAGAATTGTTGACAAGCATTCCGTGCGCCGATCAGACTACTGGAGAGGAACATTACATGGATATCCCTTCTGCTGTATATTTATTCGCTAACAGGTACAATATACCAACACATTCTTACTAACGTGAAAAGTTTGATAAATACTTATACTGCATTTGTATTCGCTTACAGGTACAAGGTCCCAATTATCATTCGTCCAAGAGAAGTAACAACACATTCTTTCCAATGACCGCTCCTCCGACAGACTACACTATGTCCACTCTATATGCCATTGGACTTGATGATAATCACTTCGTCATCCCGCGATTGATCGGGCACAGTCCTATTCCCCCCTGATCCAGTCTGGTCACTACTAAAATCTGCACAATTGGCGACATAAATTTAGCGACGTTCGCAAAACGTTGCTAAATTGTGGACATTAGCGATGTATAATTAAAACGTCGCTAACAGTCGCTACTAGCGACAAAATAGCGATGTGACAATGACGTATATTAGTTACATGAGCTATTCGTCGCGTAACGTCGCTATGACGTCGCTAATAGCGACTAATTTAGCGACGTTAGTATGAACGTCGTTAAATTCTAATTATATTTCCCCCACCGATTCATTTCCTCCCATTTTACTCTCTCACTCTCTTTCCTCCCCCCCTCCGGCGCTCTCACTCTCTCCGACGTCTCTCACTCTCTCCGGCGACTCTCCTCCCTCTCCGGTACGTGACTCTCTCTCTCTCTTTCTCTCTCTCTCTCTATTTTGGTTGTTGGTGGTTGGGGGGATGCGGGTAGCTCAGGGGGAGGGGCAGGGGAATGCGGGTGGTGGAGGTTGGAGGTGGGGGGGTGGGGCGGGGGGTGAGGGGGTTGGGGGTGAGGAGGGGGGCTGGGGGAGAGGGAGCTAGGGTTAGGGTTCGGGTTAGGGGTGGGTGGGGGGGGGAGGGGCGGAGGGGAGGGCGGCTGGGGGAGGTGAGCTAGGGTTAGGGTTCGGGTTAGGGGGTGTGGGGGGGGAGGGGCAGGGGGTTGAGGGCGGCTGGGGAGGGGAGCAGGGGGTGGGGGCGGCTGGGGGAAGGGGAGGGTTAGGGTTCGGGTTAGGGGTGGGGTGAGGAGGGAGGCTGTGGGGAGGGGAGGGTTAGGGTTAGTGTTCGGTTAGGGTTAGGGGTGGTTGGTGGGGGAGGGGGGCTGGTGGGTGCGGGAGGGCTTGGTCAGTGGCACCGATAGTACCGAAAAATCTGATAATTTAGTAATAATTATTTGTTTTCTGACACCGAAAAATGTGATACTCCGATTCGAAAGTACCGATAGTGCCGATATTTGTAACAAGTAGTTTTGTTGGTTGGTTAATTGGTAACATGGTGATCAGGACATATAGTCCCTGCAGCCATTCGAGACGACGGCAGAAACTATGTAGTCGTAGATAAAGTTGACTGTCCTCCGACCCTCATCCCTCGGCAATGATGATACGATAACCTATCGCTATATCTTTTAGTAGTAGATGTCTTAGTATTATATTATGTGGGTTCATCTTGATTCTGTTATATCCTTCAAATACTAGATTCGATAAGAACATATACTACACCATATGTACAGAACATAGATGATTCACACTAATGTATGCTAGAATGAATTTTGGGTTGTATTCTGAGCCATCCTTTCTCACACTTGGCAAAAACTCGAATATTCTGTATTTTATCTGCTTTCGTAAATGTACTCAAATGAGATAATGGTTCCTTTAGTTAGCTTGCTTATGTTACATTATATTATTTGTGAATATCGATCTTACCAGATGGCACCCATGACCCGAGCAATGGCACGTCGTTTGAGGAAATACTGAATGCTGAGGTGGCTCCTCCTACTGTTAAGGAGGAAGTGGCACCGGTAGCTAGTGAGACCGGCAGTTCTATTCAACCAGCACCTGCAATGGACTGCATCTCTCCTGCCGCCGTCGATCCTACTTATTCGAAGTGGTTGCGTGATCGTATCACTGAGCGTTTACATGAGCTGCGTGGTTGTCATTAGCTATTAGTACTTATTTATATTGGACTATTTGTATTGGGTTGTATTTGTATTAGACTATTTGTATTGGACTACATATATGAATTAGTATTGTGTCAATCTCTGGATTGTATCTCCAGCTCCAGCTCTATTTGCATTCTGAATTTTGTATTTTGTATTTTAGATTCTGTATTTTTGCTCCAGCTCTATCTCCATTTGCATTAATCTACGGTACGACATGGTGATCAGGACATAGTCCCTGCAGCCATTCGACTAGCGAGGCAGAAACTATGTAGCCGTAGATGAAGTTGACTGTCCTCCGACCCTCATCCTTCGGAATGATGATACGACAACCTATCACTATATCTTTTAGTAGTAGATGA
>JANAVB010027598.1:19707468-19788786 GCA_029216955.1 Iris pallida
TTTTTTTTTGACATCCAATATTTGATTCCTACAAAATTATCACATGATAACCAATTACGTCATTTCCATTAGATGATTTACGTCACTTCCTCAACATTTCTCAGATAAAAATAATATGCAGATTCAAGAGTTCAAGTACAGCTGATAGAAAGAGATACGAGCCGGAATTGATATAATCAGGATAGTGTAAGACAAGGAATGATGGTACTAAAATATTGGCAGGAAAAGAAATGGTAATAAAATCTGTTTGCTATCCGTTTAAAAGAGGAAACCATTTAAAATCAGGGCTATAATATCAAATCCAAATAAGGTCTAGCAAAATCATTGATTCATTGTATTGTGAAAACTCATAGTAAGAAATTACACAAGGTTTAAAAATAGCTAAAGTTATATCCTAAGCAAAATGAGAAGCAAATAAAACAAATCAATAATTAATAATAAATTTTTTTGAAGGACTGCAACAAAAGTAGAGAAAACATGTTCGAAAACATTTAAAGTACAACCTGATGATTATATGCGTCTATCCAAAATAATGGTACCCTAATCCTCGTCATACGTAAGCAAGGCTACGATAACAGAGTCCTCGACTTAGGCACATACGTCTAGAATCGTGGTATTTAACATTTTCGCGGTGCCGCTAGCTTGGCTGCGAAAACCTTAAATTCCCACACCCGAGAAATATATCCAAGTCAACTATATGTCCTCACCATGCAGACTAATGTGACCGTAGAAGACTAGATTTCCATAACTTAGATGACATAGCCCATATAATTTCATCTTGACAAAAATTAAATTTAAATCAACAACGAATACTTAAAAAATCAATTTCTCAACGAATCATCAAGATTCAAAATAAACAAAAATCCTTCAAATCACATAACTACAAACTCGGATGCTATAGCTAACATCAAGATTCAAAATTTAACAATCTTCATCAAAATCAATAAATACTAACTCAATTTCAATAATAGTCCCTCAAAATCAAATTCAATAACAGAAAGTAAAGATAATCAAATCAAGGAAAAGAGTTTTCAAATCGAAGTTAAATAAGATTCTCCAGGGTCGTCCCGGGAATCTCTCAAGGGTTCCTAACTGTGATTGAGTACCTTCAAAATATATCCTATTCCTAGTGCAGGCTGTAGTGGTACTCTAGTTCGAATACCACCACACTTTAGTCTCGACCTGCATGGGCCACCACTAAAAACGTGTCACGACCCGCACCCTAGAGTTAGGGCACGAGAACGTAACGACGCCCAGCCTACGCCGCAGTGTCGGCGGTAGAACGCTGTCCTAGGTCACAAATCTAACAATATAAAGCTAAGCAGTTATACTCCCCGAATGGGGGTGACATAGCAGATACAAATTCAATCACATCTAAGGTAGAACATGATAAGGATAGATAAAATATGAAATCCAAACTAAATATAGGAGATAGAAGTCTAAGTGTCTAAGATACATGAACCCAGAAGTACATCTCAAAACTCAAATAAAGATACAGTAATCCACAAAGTAAATACAACTCCAGACCAAAAGAAATAACTACCTAACAAACCCTATTGTGTCTCCTCTAGGCTAGCAGGCACCTCCAGGCTATCTGTAACATTTATTAACAGGTCCAGTCAGGACTGGAGCGAGCACAGTACATCTCAACAATTCATAGCAGGTTAGAAAATATGAACATGCAGTAAAGTAAGATACAAGTACTGAAAGAAGTACAGTATAAAAACAGAGAGAGAACTGTAATAGAAATATCTACTATACATAGGGAACTAGCAGTGACTAGTGAGTCAGAGTACAATATGAACATGTAATACTCTACCCCCGATCAACACAAGGATCCAGCCAGGTTATGTTATATGATGCTATGTAGCAGACCCCGAAGGTGAGACCCCGAAGGTGGTAAGCCCCCGAAGGGTGGTAGACCCCGAAGGTGATACATAGTAGTCCCATAAAAATGGAGATTCTGGGGGTAACCCAACAGTGTAAGTCCCATAAAATGGGGATTCTGGGGATAACCCAATAGTGTAAGTCCCATAAAAATGGGGATTCTGGGGATACCCAACAGTGTAAGATTCCAGGAAGACTCTACGACCATGAGGGTACATGTCGTAAGTGATCAAAAAACCAAGAAGCATATGATACGCTATGAAAGTAAACGCACAGAACATAGAGTACCCGATGCTCCCTAAGGAATATCTCAAGAAAGGATCCATATAGTACCAATCCGTGTGACCGTCGTGACAGTACAAGTAAAGTAATCTACTGCAGAAAATAATTCTAAGCAGGATATGAAATGATCAGAGAATGTATTCGCCTCAATAACCTGAACAGCTGACAGGCATAGGAGGGTCCCACTGAAGCCACAGAGTCCTATTTAAAGCAACACAGGTTACAAGGTGTTCAAGTTGAAATAATGAATCCCTACAGGCAATCTATATTATTCTAGGTTTTTCTAAGTCAAATTAACTCTAGGTCGACTCGGTCAATAATCTAGTCAATCTAAGTCAAGTGTTGACTTACAGTTGACTTTGGGTTAACTGGTCAACTGTGGTCAAACAGGGTAAATCTAATCTAATATAAAGTGTACTTCGTTATTTGTACGTCGAAACTTACGACACGTTAATCGAGATAAGAGGATTATCGGTAAGGTTGATAATCTTATTATAGTGATCCACGTATCCAACTTGTCAATTTCAGCGATGTGAGATCACTGGAATTGACTGATCTTAGTTTCGTTGTACTAATCCCGAAATACGAACATATATAAATTAATTAATTAATTATAAAAAGGTTAAACTCAGAAAAATTATCGACAAACATTGTCGGACGATAAAATGGACATCGCCAACGTGTCCAGAATGGTCAAATTAGCTAGGATAGCCTACCCAACGGTCCAATTTGGACACAAGGGCAAAAAGGTAATTTCGGGTCAAAACGGTGTCCGTGTCGGAGCCGTTTTGCACCAAAAAATGTGCAAGAAAACAAGTCCATAAAATATAACAAATTATATGTCTACGCAACCAAAATGTCGATACGAACCCAACGGTATCTCCAGAATTGGATTTCGTTGACCCGATCTCATTTTGGCCCGTTGACCAGAACTTGAAATTCCGGTTTGCACGAAAATGCGTGCCGGAGCCAAAGTTCTCAAAACTCAGCAAACTACCTGCCAACGAGTCCAGAATGATGATACAAACTCAACGGTATCTTCGGAATTGGATTCCGATGAGCCGATCTCAAAATAACCCGTTGGCCCGGATATTGGTATCCGACTTGCACCGAAATGCGTGCCATACCCAATGTCCACCAAAACCTAGCAAATTATATGTCAACGAGTCCAGAAGACGATACAAACTCATCGGTACATCCGAAATTGAATTTCGATGAGCCAGCGTCAAAAAGTCCCGTTGACCCAGAATGTGGACCCGCTTTGCACCGAAATGCGTGCCCGGGCCCACGTTCTCCAAATTTAACAAATTTTATATGAAAACATGCTAGAACGATGCCACAAGTCTAATGGTGGTGTCAGAAAAGAAATCGGAGTCCCGTGTTCAAAAATGGAATTTTACAAGCTGGAAATTACGAATTCGGACGACCAACTTTGGCGTCGAATTCAACCAATCAAACAAGCTCACAATGAAATGAAACTGGAGGGGTAGCAAGAGGGTTATACCAGCTTTGCACCGGAACTAGTAGCATGCCAAACGGAGCTACGGTGGAGGAGATACAAGCTGACGAAGTTGGCCCCACGAAACTGTCCAAATTTAATACAATTTAAACGGTCAACTTGGTGGCCGGTTTTGATGTATCAAACGATAAAATTAACGGACAAAATTTGACAAGGATAAAGGTGGATATACCGAGATTGTGACGGAGCAAGGAAATCGCCGATCCAACGGTCGATCGCCGGAAAAATACGCACGAAGTCGCTGCGATGGAGCGCCAAAATGAACTTGATTCCACGCGCGTCACGACGGGAGTCGTTCAAAACGCACGAATCGCCTCCGATACACGTCGGGGAGAGGGACGACGGCCATGGTGCCTGTCCCGGGGATGCACACGGCCATGGGGGGGGTCGGTCACGGCGGCCCGACGCCGGCGGGGTGCAGCGCTGCAGCAGCGCGCGGCGCCTGGCCTTCCGCCGCTGCTGCTGCGCTGTGCGTTCTCTGTTGCGCGACGGCGTGCGGCAGCGAGGGGGTGAGCCGCGATGGTGGCTTGCCGGAGATCCATGAGGAGGAGGAGGAGGTCGGTCGACTACCAGGAGTGGTGGTGGTGGCTCGACGAAGTTGCGCGAAGGAGAAGATGAAGAGGAGTTGTTGGAGGAGGAGCTTGAAGGAGGAAGGTGGCGCGGGATCGGCCAAGGTGGCCGGAGCACGGCGAAGGTCGGTCCGCCATGGAGCTGCTGTGTGAAGAAGGGGGGGTCGGGTTTGATGAAGAAGGGATGTGCTGCTGTGGTATTTGTTGGAGTTGTTTGTTGCAGAAACAAATGAGAGAGAAGGAGAGTAATAATTGAGGAGAGAGAAAGAGATTCTCTCCACCAAAAATTTAGGGCCGGCCAATGCATGGGTATTGGCTAATAATGTGAGGGGATAAATGGATGAGATTTGATTAGGTGAATCAATGGCTAGGAACAATAGGTTGGAAAAATGGTCATTTCAAAAGAGATTAATTAAAAAGAATTTCCCAAAAATATAGAAAAATATGTATGAGGGTACTTGATTTTTTGGGCAAGAATTATGAGGTGTCATGATGGAGAAATTCATGGAGCTGGACTGGACTCGGTGGAGCCGGATTGGATCAAAACTGGACATTGTGCAAAAATCGAATTAAAATTAGACGTTGATGATCATGTGTAAATAAGTAGCACATGGGGATTCCAATAAATGGGACACAAGTGGCGGACGGATAGTAGGCTCAAAGTAGGCCATGTCCATAGTTGGGGCTGACAGGTTTTGGTCGACAGGGGACCCACAAATCAAGTTGGAAAATGAATATGACGCCGTGGCGTGAAATAAAATCGGGTCACGTGTCGGGAAAGTTGTGCGAATCAAATGGAGCTCAAAATGACGTGTCTGAGTGAGACACAAAGGTCATGGGTGACGAGCGTCTCGAGTAGATCATCAATGAGGAGTTGGTTTCAAGAAACTGACTGGTCTTGCGCTCCCAATTTAAATGTCATGGTAACGCGCTAAAAATGATCAAGAAAAAGAGTGGGAAAATAAATAACAATCAATTGGTCTAAACCGACCCATAGTTCTGCGAAGCAGAAAGAGCACAAGGGAACAAGTTTGGGTGGGACACCATATACCGTCATGAAGGTAATCGTGTCCACTCCAAACTCGTGAAGAAGATTTCCAGAGTTGAACATCCCTGATACTCCAAATATCAATGGCATGAAAGAGTACACTTACAGATAAATAAATAAGATAAAATATTTATCAAAACCAAATATTCAGGAAAATAAATAAAATAAAAATTTATTCAACCCAAAATTCAGGGTGCTCACAACTAAAATCAATTCTTAAATAGTTTAAAAATTATTAAAAATCACTAAAAATCATAATGTGAATCAAATATCAATAATTAATAATTAAAATTACAAAATTTCAAAATTACCCTCGTCTGGAAAACTGGGTGTTATATTTATGTTTAATGCTGCTGAAACAAATAAAATCCTTGAATAATGAGATGCGGTGTGATTGATACATGGGAAAGAACTGGCTATGCTATTAACACAATGAACTGAATGAGACTCTTGAATCATGTAAACTCTGTATAACTGTTGCAAATATATAAATGTTGTATGTTTTCTTATAAGCGATGAAAGAAGAATAAATGTTTCTATGAAATAAAAGAAATGCTGTAGGTCCCTTTGAAATGAATGAATGCTAGTTATTCCTCCTTGAAAGGAATATTATAAGAACTGTTGCAATAAAGCAATAAATAAAAATGATGAGGCTTGGGATCATCGAGATCACCAAGTGAAATGATGAAAAATATTGGAAATGATGAGTCGTTGAAAACGACATGGATGAGTTGAATGATGCACTGTTGCCTTTACTTATTTCAATATTTTACCATGCATTTTATGTTCACGATTGAGTCGGACACGCATTCGCATGGTCATAGGACAACTTATGCATAAGGGATAGGGATATGTTTTCTCGGATGGTACCCTTGAATGATAGGGCAACTGATCCGCTTAGGAGAAAACATTGGCATGCCAGTAGGGGTACGAGTTTTGCGAGGCATCCTTTGGGGCTAGCTACCTTCTCTGGAGTCATCGCATTACCGATGAAGACCTATATGGCAACGTCCGCATGGTTAAACAACACCAATGATCATGTAGTCAGGATGCACGCTAATGAATGCTTTGTGCAAGCAGAGTAAGTATATCTGCTAACCTGTATTTGGTACAGGTACGAGAAGTCGGCTATCGATAAGAAATCATTTAAATGTGATATTATTCAATATATATTGGTTCAACTTGCCTGCTTAACCTGTTAAATTTAGTATGCCAACATATGGCCTTGCTATGAAACTACTTACACGTAACTTATATGCTAAGTGACGCTTTCTATGAGAATTGTCATAACATGTTCAAGATGTTAGAACTAATGATGCCTTTTCATGATAACACCAAGTATGCTAAACGAAGCCTTCCAGGAAGTATTTCCATATATGATCAACGTGTTAACTCAATGTTGCTTAGATGATGACTTACACAAAGAATGCTATACCACGCTATGACATGTCTACCTACTTTAATGAATTCTGCTCAAGAACTGTAAACTGATGCTAAGCCCCAAGTAGAAAGATCATTCTATTAAATGCTTGCTAAAATTGACCAGTTAGTGTTGGTTTAGGCGAGTGGGTTAGATTCTGCTCGCCAGTACATAGATGATGTACTGACCCACGTTTTGGTGGGCAGCTGCTCGTGCTTGGGATGTTCTGCACACGAAGATTGGCTTGATTGGTCCCGCAGCATCGAAGATTGTTGGGCATACAGAAGCTCTCCTTGTACAAGATGATATGTTCTGTTTATAAAGGGCATAATGTATGAAACATTGTAATCAGTTATACCAGTGAGTTGTAAGCCAAGTAGGTATTTCGAGTTGTAATCCAATGTATCCAAGTATCAAATGTAAGCTTTATAGCATTGTTCAGTTGGCTTTCAATGTAAAGTGGGAAGTGTTGTAAGCATTGTATTCCAATTCGAGTCTTATACTCTTCTTCAATTATTAATAAAGAGAGTAAAGTTCTATACATCTATGTGTGATTTTAAGTTATCCTTTTATATTCGCTGTTATAAAGAAGTGACATATTTCTATTCAATGAGAAAGATTATCCTCATTAACTTCAATTTATCTGCTTCTGTCGCTGCGATGTGTTCCTATTTGAAGATAATCACTTATGTACCATCTTTACTTTGTACAAGTGCAATACCAGTCTTGTACGACATCACGCCCAAGCGAAGACGATCGATTCAAAGAGATAAAATATATGAATAAATGATTCTACGAATCAGGGCATGACATGAAGTTCACAACTGAAGGCCAAGCAACAAACAGACCCCTTTATTTGATGGTACCAAGTACATTTACTGGAAAACACGTACGAGTTTTTTTTAAAATCTCTAGATTTTGACTAATGGTCAATTGTAGTTGACTGCTGTAAAAAGCCTCCACGTGTTCTTATTGATAAAATTTGGTTGTAAAAACACATGACAAGTATACTGATTCTGAAAGAAAGAAGCCAGTCTTAAGCACGTGCTATTAAGCTTTATTTTGTACTTTAGATAGGACTAAATTCAAAAGGGTGTCTATATGCACAATATCTCATGAGGTGTGAAAACTTTTCCAAGTCACTCATGACGGTATGATGCAAGTCAAGGAGTCCAAGATCAGTAGACTTACTCAAGAGTATGAGGCGTCCAAGATGAAGCCGAACGAGTCCGTTTTACAAATGTTCACAAGATTTTTTGATATTGTAAATCCTTTCTCCTTCCTAGGCAATAAATACAATAAACATGAGAAGATTCGCAAGGTACTATGAGCTTTCACAAAGAACTGGATTTCGAAGGCTACGAAGATCGTTGAAGGAAACGACCTCACTAGCATGTCCCTTGAAACGCTCATGAAAAAGTTACTCACGCACGAGCTGGAACTTCAAGACTTTGAAGATACCGTACCGAAGGAGAAATCAGTCACCTTTAAAGCTCAACAACGAAGAACCGTCGAAGAAGATTCTGGCGATAGTGACTTCGACACTGAGGATCGAGCTCTCATAGTAAAGAACTTCAAGAAATTCATGAGATTCAACCAAAGAACGAAGGAACACAATAGCAACAACAACAACAATAAGAAGATCCAATGTGCTACGATTGTAAGAAGAAAGGAGACATCAAGAAGGACTGTCCGACAATATCGTCATCAACTAGGAAATGCAACAAGTGTGAAAGAGTTACTTGAAGAAATCTACTTCCAGAAGATATGCCAATACAAGCATTTAGCATAAAAGTGAAGCCAATGATTCAGAGGTTGAACAATCAGACGACGCTGCAAATATATACTTGAAGGCTTATGATCAGGTAAAATTAAACCCCTTGTTTGATACATATGATAATTTTACCTTTGACCAGTTAGGTGAAGCTTTTAGTGACCTCTTAAATGACCACAAAAACTGCTTGACAAATACCAAAACTCTAAGAAGGTACTCAAAGAGTACAAAGGTGAAATAAGGAAGACTTACCGACTTAATATATGATATTAGAAGTAATGAAAACCCTAGTGAGACTGGTGAGATTTCTTCTGTCAAACTGCAACTACACGAGACAAGACGTTGATCCGAAGAAAAAACAAGACCATTGCTAAACTTGAGGAATATTTACTCAAAGAGAAGAAGAGCCATCACCATGCACTAGTCATAATTGATGCACTCACAACTGACTATAATACAATTTATGACACCTCCAAAAAGTTAGAAATTAGGTTAGAAAAATAGCCTGAAGTTGCTGCATCCTCCCCAAATACGTGTCAATTACCGAAATATCGGAACACGGTCGAGTCCAATACTATCAGACAAAATATAGCCAAACCTTGCCCAAGAACACTAACCGACATGCATTCTACTACAAGTATCCAACTAGAACACCAAGACCTATCAATCATGCATAACACTCTGCATGTAACACTCAGTATGCTAGATGTCACTATTGTGGCACCATTGTTATATCTCACCTGCATGTAGAGTAAGAAAATTAGTTGATTTAAATATATGTGCATGGATACCAAAGATCAATATATCCGAACCCTACAAGAAATAGATACCAAAAGTTTTATCTATAAACTTCTTTTTTGGTGGAACACCTTACTCATGTTAAGAGCAAGTGGATCCTCGACAGCGGTTGCTCATGGCATATGACCGGTGATTTCTCTATTCGCAACATTGTCGAAGAAGAAAGAAGGATACGTCTCCTTTTGTAACAACTTAAAAGGGTATATAATAGGTATTGGCAACATTGTTAAGGCTCCCTACCATGTGATTAAAGATGCCTGTCTAGTAATTGAGTTAAAATATAACCTACTTAAAGCTATTTAGCTGACCACAGTTATGGTATTAACTTTGTGAAAGACAAATATACTATAGTTGGTAGCTCAACTTATAGTACTATCTTTGAAAGTATTAGGGAAGACAACATATATGTTTTCTATTTGTTAGAAGATGCTGGCAATGCAGGTAGATGCTTACTCGCCAAGCACGATGAGAGTCAACTATGGCACATGAGACTCTGACATGCAAATATGGACACAATTTCAAGATTGTCCATGAAAAAATTGGTACGAGGCTTACCGTATATCGTTTTCAAGAAGGATATGTTAGCCCAATGATTATATCATATTTTTGAATATGGCTAATCAATTAAGTTTACCATAATGATATCACTAATATTCATGTAATCACTATCATGTTGCTACTTAAACTTAGCATTGTCCTAAATGTTCTATATCATATTGCTATGCTTGTATCATATTGTTTTGTTCGTCTAACATGTTCTTAGACATGCAGTAAGTATGATCAAGCTTTATCAAACCAGGACATATGCAATGGGCCAAATATGGTATTATACAAGGAGATTTCTCTGAACCGCCAAACGACCTGTCCGGGGCCTCGTATCGGGATTTTCGTTGCCCGGTCAGTGGACAGGGGTCGAGGGGGCAGCGCTACCCGTGGGGGTTCGGAGGCGAAGCCACCGAAAGGTATTCAGATTTTCAGATCTGTTTATCTCTGGATGATTGTCGTCAAGAAAAAATGCGTCTTCATGTTTGCTCAAATATCAGAAGAAATACGTCATCAAAGGGCTATTGGTTTTCCTATTTGATCAATGTATTTTCCATATTTATTGAGTCTAGGAATATGATGTAAACTGTATCGTACTAGCAAATAGGCTATCCAGGAAATGTTTTCAAAATATTCTTTCATTTTGAAAACAAATCCACTTACAAAAGTCTAAACTAATTTCTAACTGCTTGATCTTTTCAAAAAGTCCAAAACTAATTTGTAAAAACCCTAATAGAACTCCAACAAAATTCGGCATGAGTTTGGCCCGAATTTGGCCAGAGTTCGGTTAGTGCCCGCTGGATTTTGAACTTGGTCTTCCTGTAGTTACGGATCTTGTCGAGATTTTCTCATAGAGTTCTATTCAAATTCTGTCAGAATTTTGCCTTTGAAAAAACTATAAATAGAGAAAGATTTTGATCATTTCAACACACCAATTCACTTTCATATCTCTTCTCTATAAGCCTACTACTTCTTCCAAAGTATTCTGAGCTATTCATTTTCAAATCCCAAGCCAGTTATAATCCTCTAGTCGATTTGCTAGTGCGGTACAGTCTAGAAGTTTGAGAATGATTGTAATCAGAGGCTTGATTGAAGAAAGATACTTCACAATTGAAGTTGGTCGAGTACTTCGGATTAAAGCTCGCGTTGTAGAAGTTACAAGAACTTCTGATGAAAACTTGTGGTGATTTTCCATATAGTGGATTCAACTGGAAGCTAGAGTTCTTTCCACTGGACTAGTTTTCACAAGAGAAAAACCAGTATACATCCTTGTGTTTGTGTTTGCTCTCTACTCTCTATTTTTTATTTACATATCTGTGATATATATTTTATGATCTTACTGCTAACATTTTTAATTAGCTAAATTATGTTGCCTACTCTATTTACCCCTCCTCTAGAGTATTGTGCTTTACAATTTATTCCTACAATTGGTATCAGAGTGGGTGCTCCTTATAGAGGTATTATTGCTTATACCAATTGTGCCTACAATTGGTGTCAGAACGGGTTATACAGATAAAGCAAGGTAATATCGCTATTATATAACTATTGTTACATAGATCACAGTATCACATATGGCAAGTATGTACTTCACAACTGAAGAGTAATTCTCAAATAGACTTTCGTTATTTGATGGAACAAACTATAATTATTGGCGAATGAGCTTCTACCTGAAGTCTCTAGATTTTGACTTATGGTTAATTGTTGTCAATGGCTACAAAAAGCCTACTATCACTTCTATTCTCACATCCTCTATAATTAACAAGCCTTATTATAGTTACACGGAGGAAGAGAAAAAGTTAGCTAGCCTTGATGCAAAAGCTATGCATATCTTTTATTGTACAGTAGACATAAATGTATTCAATCTTATTACTACTTGCACAACATCTCATAAAATTTGGAAAGTTCTTGAAGCTAGTTATGAGTGCAGGTATGAAAGCAAACTAGCAACTCTAGAGAGAAGGATAGTCTTCATAATGATGCAAATATATGTATAATAAAATTGGGATTTAAGGTACAACACAATCCCTTATACGAAAAAGAGCTTGTATGTGACAATTACAAGAAGATAGGCCACATCCAAGAAGATTGTACTACTGCTAGAAAGGAGAGTCACTATAAACTATCAAATGAAGGTAGATCATCGTCTCACAAGTACACTAGCACGCGCATATGGTGTGAAAGCGAAACAACAGATTCTGAAGAAGAAGAGAAACCTCATCAAGCTGTAAATTTATGCTCAATAGCATTATCTAACGAGGTACAAAATAATTCTTTTTATGAAGAGAGTGAATTTTCTCACGATAAATTATCTAATGCTTTCAGTGATCTGTTAGAAGAACACAAGAAAGTATTAGATAAGTATAAGCAAGCTAGAAAGGTTATTCTATCCTATAAGCGGGAGAATGAAAAGCTTACTTGCTTATTGAATGATGCTGGAAATAGTTCTCCTTCTGATAATTCTATTGAGATTTCTACACTGAAGTTTAGATTGCATGAGGCACTTGATTGCATTAAAAAAGCACTCAAGAAAATACTAAACTTAAGAGGAATTAGAATCAGAAAAGAAGAAGTATTCTATTGCTTCATGTAGAATTGATGCTCTTTCTGCTAAGCATGATAATATCTGTGCTAACTCTAAAAAATTAAAGATTAGACTGAGAAAGCAGGTAGTACAACCTACGACTCAGTCTAATACTAGACACATAACACATCACAAAGTCACACACGTCAAATCTTTTACAAAAAAAGCGAGCAAAGCTAAAGCTTCACACAACCATGCTTTCTATTACAAGTATCCATGCACATCATGTCATCCTACTGCACATTCTCATACTGCTGCACATAGCACTTTTAATACTTTCTGTCATTATATGGACACGTTTCTAATCGTTGTCAGATTAGAAAACTAGTTGATATAAACTTGTGCAAATGTGTTCCCAAAGCTAACAAATGTGGATCCAAGTATTGGATACCAAAGTCTTCACCTAATATTGTAGGTGAATCTTCTCATATCAAATAGAACCATGGAACATGTTGGTGATTGCAAAGCTACAAAGGTCATCTTCCATGCAATTGCACCAACAAAAGTGTGGTCACTAGAACCACTTCGGTAGCATGCTTCCTAAATAGTTTTTAATATCTAGTACGTTCTTACTGATGTCTTGCTATTAGCTTTCATTGGTATCTTTTAAATTATTTATTATTTGAATCAATGTGAGACATAATCCTAGCTTGACTAGTTGTTTAGCTTAAATGATTAGTTCACACTATATAGCATTTTATTTTCTATTATTGTGACACATTTGTCTATGTATGCTATTTACTCTTAATCTTTATTCTTGAAGCATACATAGGAGCTTAATTTTATTTTGGTGAATATGTTTTGACTCTTCGTCTTTAATATTTTTAATGGCCACTTCTTATCGATTTATCTTTAACATGTCATATTTATTTTGATCGGTATTTTGTAAGTATGTATGTTTAGCACAAGTCTTCTATTTACTTGAAAAGTATATACATATATTTTTATGTTAACTTTGTGCTTACATAATATACTTCACTATTGATTCTCAAATTTTATTGTGATTAACTTCTTATGAAGCAATTACATCTTTGTCTAACAAAGCATATTTATGCATGTTTTTGATCTTGTGATATTTTCTTATGCTTATTAAGGATACATAATTCATTTTTATTTATATATTGCTCATATGTTTCTTATATTTTTGTATAAATATCTTTATGAGGATATATGAGTTAAGTTCAAGTTCTATATTATTTTAAAAAGTAGTTTCAAACTTGTGCTTATCTCATACTTTAGCTATTGATTACTTTGAACAAATTTATGTTCTTCTCTTTATTAGCTTCTTCCTCAAAACCTCTTTTAATGATGTTTTTTTGACTTTTTGGTTGACATTTTGGATACATGACTCATTTTTTAAAATAATTTTTCAATATCTTGATCTTGATAAACCATTTTTTTTGGATATTTACTTCTTTTATATTTAGAGATTTTGGATTTCGATGTTGTTCGATGATACTACATATATTCCTTTGAATCTAAGTTCTTAAGAGTAGAGATCATTTTAGGAACAAGCCGAAAGGGTCTTTCTGTCATACAGGTGTAAATAACCTGAAGCGATACGGTATACTAGTCTTCAGACTACTACTAGCTAGGAACCGGCCCCTACAGCTAACCCGAAGTGATCAATACTTTATAGACTTAAGATTATTAAGGTGTACTTGCAACTATCGTCTAGTTCTGGATCCAAGCTACTGAACCCAGTCCCCTAGGTTCCAAAATACATCAACGTATCTTGGTCCCACATTTTGATTTACAAATGTTTTAGATTTTATTGTTACCCAATGATTTTACAAACATATAGATAAATATAATTGATACATCTTATGCTGTATGCTACATTGTTCTAAGATTTTTTAAGCCCATAGAATATAATTTATTTCATATTGCACTAATTCTTCTTAAATCCTTGGTTATTAAAGAAGAGATTTGTTTTGGGTACAAGCCTACAAAGGGTCTGTCTGTCACCATAGCTACGGCTAAAGCGAAGCGGTACTTAAGTGTTCCCCGGTGAACCTCCATTAGCTGGGACAGTACCCCTACAGCTAATCCGAGATTGATCAACGTTTTATAAACTAAAGATTTATTGAGATCTAGTTGCAATTCTTATTTGATGGATTTGTATTTTAGATTTGATGGATAATATTATTTAATGATTTAATTTTACAAAAGGTAACATATATTGATCTTCATAGGTTAATGTTTGTCATCTTTTGATATATTTATTTTTCTGTCACTCTATTCTATATTTAAACTTGATTTGGTATTGTAACTACTTATTGAATATTATGGTTTTGTGATTTCGTCTTTAACTTGTGTAATATTCAATAATTTTGAGCTTTATATTATTATCTTCTTATTCAAGTTACTTAATGTCTACAACAGTAACTCTTTGTAGGGGAGAAGTCATGCATATTGAATGTCTCTCTCTAAAAGTGTTTCTTTTCTTTAAACCTTACGGTTGTCAAGTGGACACCGTGCTAAGGCTTTAAAAGGGAAGAAATGAACTTTAATAAGAAGACCTAATATTTTTGAATTAGTTTTCTACTCCTGAAAATATGTCTCTGAAATTCTTAAATTTTATCTATACTATTATTTTTGGATATAACCATATAAAGGTAAAGTAGTTAATTATTTCAAGTCAATTAGCCCCTTGACATGCCATATATCTAGAATACACTTTTCTTTGGACATTTATCTAGTTATGTTTATTTGTTCAAATAGATTTATTTATGATTTATGGATTCTTTTATTGAAATTGTTTCCATGATTCAAATCGCCAGCTTTCAGTCTGAGGACTAAATGGACGCATTCGAACATTTACTAAGACAGTTTTTCGTAATAAATTCCACATTTTTGAAAAGCCTTTTTGATTTATTGAATCTGTCCGGTACTCAAATGTTATTATTAAAGGCAGTTTTCAAAATCTTTTATTGTCTTGAAATATTTCTTATATATATATATATATATATATATATATATATATATTGGAAATATATTTTCTTTGTTCATCTTTAAGCATTTATTCACTGGATATCTCTTTTCTTTGCCTAAAAATGATATTTGTTTTAAGTTTGGGACTTTATATGCATTTGATCAAAGGAAAGAAAGATCCATATCTTGGATATTCCTTAGATTTTGTTATTATTTATTTTATCAATTTTTGCATATATATTACTTCGGAACAAGACAAGCATATTTTAAGGGGGAGCAAATTTAATTGTTTCAATTCTTTTATGCCCTTAATATGTGGTATACCAAGTTTATCATGGATATATATTCTTTTACTTAAAATATCTTGTTGAGTTGTTCATGATATTTGGATTTGTATTAGATGAGAGAATATATGATTATTATTATTTATTTTTAATTCTCTCATTCGAGTTTCTAAAAGTTATCTTGCCAAATATATATCTAATAATTCTTATTTGATTGAGTTTAAAATTACTTTTAGCATTTCTTATTGAGATTTTATCTCAAAGTTCATAATTATCTATATTTAGACTGATCATACTTTGTTGGGGAGCATTCAAGTCGACTGGATTTCTCCTTCTCAAGTATTTTGTCTTCATTTCCTTCATGTTTATCTAATGGATATACATATATCATGCTATGGTAATTGAATTCAAATGCATGGACTTTGGTATAGATTTTGCATAGATTCTAGTTTATTTTGATTTTTTTTTGATGATTATACTCTTTATGGAATTGATTCACTAATTTCTATGGACAAATTATGAATCATATTTTTTTTGATCATTGTTAAAAGTCTCATTATATTTTTATTTGGTATATACTAGATTTACGATTTTTTTATGGGTTATTTATGACCAATAATTGTTTATGACCAATGATTGATTTCTACTATATTGATATCTACTTTTTAAAAATCCTTTATTGGTCTATTTCAAAACTACAGTTATATTTATTCATCATATTGAGTTTTGAATATCATTTTTGGATTTCTAGTTGGTAAACTATGTATTGCTTGATTTCAGTGTTCTTTGTTAAAGTTCAACCAACTATGTTGTGTTTTGATAAGTTTTTTATTCTTTAGTTATGCAATTTTCTAAACTTGTCGTTATACTATTCTCCTAATCCTTGATCATGATATGCTTGAGTTTGTTTTATCTCTTATTACGGGAGAGCTTATTTTTGATCATGTCAAAGGGGGAGAAATAAGTTTAAGTTAGCACACAATATTCTAGTATTATGTATTTATTAGTGATACATGCATCTATTGTATATATATTAAACTTAATCGATTTGTCATAATCAAAAAGGGGGAGATTGTTAGCCAAATGATTATATCATATTTTTGAATATGGCTAATCAATTAAGTTTACCATAATGACATCACTAATCTTCATGTAATCACTATCATGTTGCTACTTAAACTTAGCATTGTCCTAAGTGTTCTATTTCATATTGATATATTTGTATCATATAATTTTGTTCGTCCAACATGTTCTTAGACATGCAGTAAGCATGATCAAGCTTTGTCAAACCAGGACATATGCAATGGGCCAAAGACGACATTATAGAAGAAGATTTCTCTGAACCGTCCAACGACATATCCGGGGCCTCGCATCGAAGGTTTCACTGCCCGGTCGGCGGACAGGGGTCGAGGGGGCAGCACCACCCGTGGGGGTTCAGGGACGAAGCCACCGAAATGTATTCAGATTTCCAGATCTGTATCTCTGGACGATTGCCGTCAAGGAAAAAGGTGTCCTCATGTTTGCTCAAATATCAGAAGAAAGACGTCATCAAAGGACTATTGATTTTCCTATTTGATCAATGTATTTTCCATGTTTATTGAGTCTAGGAATACGATGCAAACTGTATCGTACTGACAAATAGGCTATCCAAAAAAATGTTTTTAAAATATCCTTTCATTTTGAAAATAAATCCACTTACAAAAGCCTAAACTACTTCCTAACTGCTTGATCTTTTCAAAAAGCCCAAAACTAATTTGTAAAAACCCTAACAGAACTCCACCAGAATTCAGCCCGAATTCGGCCAGATTTCGGTTAGTGCCCGTTGGATTTTGAACTTGGTCTTCTCGCAGTTACGGATTTTGCCGAGATTTTCTCATAGAGTTCTGTCCGATTTCTGCCTTTGGAAAACTATAAATAGAGAAGGATTTCGTTCATTTCAACACACCAATTCACTTTCATATCTCTTCTCTATAAGCCTACTACTTCTTTCAAAGTATTCTGAGCTATTCATTTTCAAATCCCAAGCCAGTTACAATCCTCTAGTCGATTTGCCAGTACGGTACGGTTTAGAAATTTCAGAGTGATTGTAATAAGAGTCTTGATTGAAGAAAGACACTTCACAATTGAAGTTGGTCGAGTACTTCGGATCAAATCTCGCGTTGTAGAAGTTGCAAAAACTTCGGATGAAAACTTGTGCTGATTTTCTATAGTGAATTCAACTGAAAGCTAAAGTTTTTCTGACTGGACTAGTCCTCACAATAGGGAAACTGGTATACATCCTTGCGTTTGCTCTCTGCTCTCTATTTTTTATTTACATATCTGTGATATATATTATGTGATCTTGCTCCTAACATTTTTAATTAGCTAAATTTTGCTGCCTACTCTATTCACCCCCCTCTAGAGTATTGCGCTTTACAATTCGGTCTTACAGGATAAGTATGTAGCAAATATGAATAGAACAAAGCTACCCGATCCAATTTAATTCCAAAAATGCTATAAGTACTACTAGACCTCTACAATTACTGTATATGGATTTATTTGGGCCTAGTAGAATTGCTAGCCTAGATGGTAAGTTATATGCTTTTGTAATAGTACATAATTTCTCTAGATATGCATGGGTATATTTTCTTGCATGCAAGGATGATGCATTATCTGAATTTGTCGTATTTTATAAGAAAATTCAAAATGAGAAAGGATTCATGATTACTCGTATTCGAAGTGATCATGGCGGCGAATTCGAGAATGTAGAGTTTGAGCAATTTTGTGACACACCCGGATATTTGTATGCGTTATCTTACCCTAGGACTCTATAAAAAATAGAGTTGTGGAACGTAAGAACAGAACTCTATCTGAAATTATTATAGTAATGTTGAATCAGTTTAGTCTACCCAAATATTTTTGGGCATAAGTTGTTAATACAGCCTGCTACGTTCTCAATTGGGTTCTAATTTGACCTAAATCTATGAAAACTCGCTATAAGTTATGGTTTGATAGAACACCAACAGTTTCTTATTATCTTTGGTTGTAAATATTTTATTCTTAACACTAAAAATAACTTGGGTAAATTTAACGAAAAGGCCGATGAGGGTATCTTTTTTGGTTATGCGGCCAAAATCAAAGGGTACCAAGTCTTCAACAAGAAACCAATGATCATCGAAGAATCAATGAACGCCACTTTCAATGAATTAAACCAACAAACGATCAACGACAATGATGATGAAGACATCAATACACCAAGAAAGGTATCTACAGAACCTGAAATCAGAACTTGTTACCTTGAAAGTCTGCAAAAAAGAATGAAGTTCATGGCTGACCACCCCAAGGACCTGGTAATAGGTGATATCACCCATGGCGTAAGTACTCGTTCCTCTACCAGAGATGTAGCTTCTTGTGTTGCATTTATTTTACAGCTAGAACCTAAAACTATTGAATAAGCATGAAGTGATAACTATTTGTTAGATGCAATACATTGGATATTCCGAAATAAACTAATTTGAATGAAATCAAGTTTGGGAACTTGTTCCCAAGCCCATTATTTATCCGGTCATTGGCACCCATTGGATATTCTAAAATAAATTAAATGAGAATGGTTTAGTCACTCGTAACAAGGCTCGACTCGTAGTTCAAGGATACAACCAAGTGGAAGCTATCGACTATGATGAGACCTATACCCCTGTTGTGAGATTAGAATCCATTTGCATGTTATGTGCATTTACATTTTTTCATAACTTTAAACTTTTTTAAATGGATGTAAAGAGTGCTTTTCTTAATGGTTTCATAAAAGAAGAAGTTTATGTAGCTCAACCTCTAGGTTTTACTGATTTTAAATTTTTTGATTATGTATTCAAGTTAAAAAAAAGCCTTATACGGTTTGAAACAAGTACCTCGTGCTTGGTATGACTGTCTAAGCTCTTTTCTACTTGATAATAGTTTTTTAAAAGGCAAGGTTGACACTACATTGTTTGTAACATCTTCAAATAGAAATTTTCTTTTAATTCAAAGTCATGTTGATGATATTATCTTTGAATCTACTGATGAATGTCTCTGTAAAGAATTCTTTAAGTGTATGCAGAATGAGTTTGAGATGAGCATGGGGGGAGAACTCAAATTCTTCCCTGGACTGCAAATCAAACAACCAACAATAGAATGTTCATCAACCAAGCCAAGTACACAAAAGATTTACTAAAGAAGTTCGATCTGGAATCTGTCAAACCAATTGGCACTCCAATGGCAACTTCAACCAAGCTTGATGTAGATGAACAAGGCAAACCTGTTGACATACGTAAGTATCAAAGTATGATTGATAGTTTATTCTATTTAACTGCTAGTTGCCCTGATATAATGTTTAGTGTTTGCTTGTGTCCAAGATTTTAGGCTAACCCTAAGGAATCACACCTGTGTGCAGTTAAGTGTATCTTCCGATACCGTAAGAGCACTTCTTCTGTAGGTTTATGGTATCCCAAAACCACGTCTTTTGTCCTAACCGGTTATTCGGATGCTGATTTTGCTAGATGTAAGGTGGATAGAAAAAGTACTAGCGATACATGTCATTTTCTAGGTAAGGCTCTAGTCTATTGGTTTAGCAAAAAATAAAATTCTGTTGCATTATCGACTACTAAGGCCGAGTATATCGCCGTAGGACGTTGTTGTGCACAAATTTTATGCATGAAGCAAACCCTAGATGACTTTGATTTATAATACACACATACCCATTTGCTGTGACAACATTAGCACTATAAATTTGACTAAGACTCCAGTATGTTACTCTCGTACTAAGCATATTAAGATTCAACTTCACTTTCTTAGAGACCATCAAGCAAACGGAGATATAAATTTAGAATATATAGACACAGAGAAGCAATTAGCTGACATCTTTACAAAATCCTTAGCAGAAGATAAATTCAATTATTTATGTCAAGGATTTAGATTTTAGATATCAATAATATTAATTAATTTTATCATATTAATTATATTTCAATATACAAAAACTATTTTTACGACAAGCCTACAAAGGGTCTGTTTGTCACCACAACTACGACTAAAGCGAGCGGTACTTAAATGTCCCCCGGTGGATCTCCGTTAGCTGGGACAGTACCCCTACAGTAATCTGAGATAGTTGCTGCATAACAAAATTTAATTCATAAAATAATTTAAATTATATTAATTAAAATTTAATATTACTAATTTTGGAATTAAATAATTTAAATAGAATGATAAATTTTAAGTGATGATATTTTAGATTTTGTACAAAATGGCCTCAACAGAGTTCATTGCGAATTCAGTCCGAATTCGGTTCGAACTCGATTGGTGTCGGGTTTATACAGAATCCGAATTACCCATTTTCTATTTCTTCTTTCTCCTCCCCAAACAGCTGCACAGCAGCCAAAAACCGAGATAACCCACCAAACCCTATTTTTTTAAACTTTGATTTCTCCCTACTCCTTTGAAATTTTGCATTAAAATTTTGGAATCGGGATTAGAATCTCCTCCTCTTCCATATACTCAAATCTGAGAAGGTATAATTTCCACTATCTCTCAATCTCTTAATTTTTTTAAATTCATATAAACTTTCTATTTCAAATGAAAATCATGCATAGAGTTAGCAACCCTTTCAAGAGAAAGAAGACGGCTAGTGATACGGCCTCATCTTCTGGTCCTGCTCTCAGATTTCTTTTGTTGCCCGTCCAAACGGATGATAGGACGTTCAATGAGTTTTTCTTTAAAATTCTAGAACAATCTTTACTATGGTATGCAGATTTTTCTATTGCAATATTTGTCTCGATGCACCGATAAAATGGACTATCTTTTCATCACATAAACCATATTTTGAAGCTTTGGTATTACATGTTCTTGTCACACATTCGTTTCCTATTGCCACCAATGCATGTAGGTTATTTTATTGCAATTTTACTCTTGTTGACGATGACTATCTTATGAAAAGTCGTGTCGTCGACATTGATATTCAATTCAATGATAAAGATCTAGTGACGATCCTACAAATTCCAAACGTAGGTGAGCTGCTTATCGATATTACTGATTTTAAATTTCCTAATGACATGAATTTGACCAATTTTAAAAATCAAATTTGTGCTTCTGATCCTGTCCGTCTTGGCAAGTTTAAAGCCATGAACATGAGCTTGTTCTTCTATGAGTTAATCAGATCATCATTTCCACCATACTACCCAAGTCTACCTCAAAATATGACGTAACCTGTCTTAAATTTTCTGCTATCTACCATATTCATCATGAGATTCCCTTTTCTATCCCTAAGACTATTATTTGGATGATGGCTAGATGTCGTGAGATGAACAAAAATTTTCTCTACTCGATGATTCTACCTATCAACTTTCAGCATTTTGAGAGTAATTTGTTTTCATGTGCTCGTGACTCCGAGCCTAAACATCTGTAGCTTTTACATCGTAGTGCCTCTGTCCCTCCTACTCCTCCTACTATACACCTCCTCCACCTCCGGCCTATTCTGTGTCCTTTGAGGGCATTCAACAACATTTGGATGAGTTACGACGTGATCAACTGGATGAGCACAACTCTTTGCGAGTGTACGTGACCGAGATATTGAAGGAACAAGAGTTTTGAGATGCCAGTCGGTTTCAGGCCATTGTAAACACTTTTATGGATCTGCGTTTCGCTCAGACTGGTCAGCATACGAGTTTTTTCCACGAGATCCTACTATTTCTGGTTACTGCTATGAGGCTGAGGCGGTTTATCATTTTTCATCCCCGACAATGCTTTTGATTGGTACCATGGTCCTAGTGCTACTCCACATCCGTCTTATGGAGCTGATACTTCTAGTGTTGGACCTTCTGGACATGGTGATCCTGCTACAGCCCGTGATGATTATGATTCTACCTAGATGAGGACTTGATCTAGATGCTACAGTTTTTGTCTAGATGTTATCTTATTAGACTCTGCTTATGTCTATGTTTTTTTGGAAATTCTCATGCATTCGAAGATATTACTTTTACTTTATGCACTTTTTTGTATGGCTTCTGAGATGCTGAGTTTCTTATTCCAAACTCTTTTGATTTATGCATTTTTATTTAAGCATTGACTGTCCCTTTTGGTATGCAGTTATGTTTAGCATTATCTTTCATATTATCTCTGCTACTGCTTCACATTATAAACTGCCTATGAAATTTATGTTATTTTCTTTATATTATATCTATATTTTTTTACTGTTTGTTGCTTAAACAATAAATTGCGGGAGAGCTTATCTCTTTGCAATTATTTTGCTAAGGGGGAAGAAAAAGGATCTCACATCTTTTTTAAGATAATTTCTGCCAAGAGGAGACAGTAACAGATACATACATTTTGAGATTTTTTAAATCAAAACCAAGATGTTATATCGGTCAAGGTTTGTTAATTATAAAAATAGCGGAGATTGTTGGCCCATTGGTCATGGTCGAACAAAATTTTAATAATTTATCTAACCTTGTCTCGATATAAGGGCTACTTGGACGAATTGCTACAGCTGTACCTGCTACCGTTCAAGACTTGGAGTTGTGTTTGTCGTCACGTCTGAGTTTTAATTCTCGACGTACTTTTGCATTTTATTAAGTTTAGAAATACAATGTAAACCACATCGTACTAGCAAATAGGCCACCCAAGAAATATTTTCAAAATACTCTTTCATTTTGAAAACAAGTCCACTCACAAAAGCCCAAACTACTTCCTAACTGCTTAAAAAATTCGGAAACCCAAAAACCTGAGTTGCAAACCCAAAAATCAACCCATTCTGGACTAGCAAAATTTTGGACGAATTTGCCCCGAGTTCGCCTACCCTGAACATTGGATTTTAAACTCAGTCTTCCCGCAGTTACGGATACAACGACAATATGCCAAGTTTTCTCATAAAATTTTGTACGAATTTTGCCCGGATTCTCCCTCTGGAAATCCAATAAATAGAGAAAAACTTCTACCATTTCAACACACTCATTCACTTTCGTATCTCTTCTCTCTAAGCTTACTACGATCTTTCAAAGCCCCACTAAGCTTTCAATTTTAAATTCTAAGCCAGCTATAATCTTCTAGTCTATTTGCCAGTGCGGTATGGTCTAGAAGTTCAGAGTGATTATAATCAATAGGCTTGACAGAAGTGAGACACTTCACAATTGAAGTCGGTCGAGCACTTCAGATCAAAGCTTGCGTTTGTAGAAGTTGACAAGGACTTCGGATAAAAACTTATGATTTTTCTATAGTAGATTTCAACTGGAGCTTGAGTTCTTCCAACTGGATTAGTCCTCACAAGAGGGATACCAGTATACATCGCCGTCTTTGAGTTTTCTCTTTACACTTTACTTTTACTTATTCATAACTATGATATATTTTTGTGATCTTGCTGCTAACATTTTTTAATAGCTAATATTTTTCTGTCTACTCTATTCACCCCCCACTATAGTATATCACTTTACATTTTATTCCGACACAAGGCACGTTCCTACAGATTTTATGACTGATCATAGCAATACTTCCCCATGGTCAAACGGTTTGTGGCTAATAGTATGACACTGTTCGTGACACTTCAATGGAACACACTTTAACAAAATAGAGCAGGAGGGATACCAAGTAGCCGCTCCTAAGTTTGAGTCGAAGATTAAAGTAAGAAAACATGGAAAGGTTCTTGGAACTATAGGTCGTAGAGGCAAGCCCTCGTAAATGGTACTACGGAAAGGAAAGATAGGTATGGAAACACTGATAAGATTAATGACTGTGTAGGATGGTAAGTTGGGTCTGGACAACTTGTGCACATGGGTGAGGGTTCCTCGGACGACAACCTAGGGCCCCAAGACCGATCCAGCCTAGGAGGAATGGTGGTTAGCCATGTCAGTATACAATACATATGATTCGAGGACATCAGCGGGACTAGCTACCCGCGCTTCAACGGTCTCGACTTCACCAAGCTAGAGTCAATATAGCAAGACTTGCTAGTCACCTGTCATATAGATTGAGTCGGTGTATTTGCAGCAGTCCACTTGCATGCCGTAGGATTGAGTCGATAAGTGTATGCACAGAACAAATGAGTCAAGAAAGATGTGCACGTTATGCAAACACAATTAAGGAGCCTAAGATTTGGCTATAGCAGAGACACGTGCTTCGGCATAAGATATGGTATTATGGTCTACTGGTTTGGCACAAAGTCTAATAATAGAACTGTATTATTTTGTGTTAAAACAGGAAAGGTTGGAAGGTAAGTATGGATAAGTTGATATTATTGAGTAGCACATTTTTGGTCTCACCAATGGGCATTATGGCACGATAACTGTGTTGTGACATAAGAGAGGTATGACCATGATGTATGATACACAATGGACAAGTTTATACTGAGTTGCGAGGCTCGACCTCGATATTGAAACACATATGGAATTTATAGCATAGTTTTGATGTTGCAACATGAAGTAGTTTTGTATTATATGGCTTTAACTAATCTTAAGGCAAGATTATAAAGATAACTAAAATTGTAGGCGCATTCACTAAAACAACGTGTTGGTTATGTATGGGTGGCGAGAGGCTCACTCACCAATACGGTTGTGTAGTGACACCCCACCAGTTTGTTCGTGCAGGTTTAGGTACTTGCTCATCGGGGCGGAGCTCGCTTAGATGCTGAAGCATGGATTTCCTTAGCGTTTCTAGGCATGCGGCCGCATTGTAATTTTCACCTATACGAGAGATAATATATGGATATCGTCTTCTGAAGCATGCACAAGTTGTATGCCTATTTGCATATTGTGTAGTATTGAGAGATGAGAGAGAGAGCAAAGTAATTTGTATTTAGAGAGAGTGAGCTTGAGTAATTGTAATCTTGGCTTCATGTCCTTTGTAATTCGCCTGATGATTAATAAGGAGTTCTCATTTTGTATATTATTGTGTTATTCAACTTTTCTGCTTGGAACTTCTATGCGACAATTCGGTCGCTAAACTGCTGTAATCGACCATTATGGAAATTGCCTTGCACGAGGGCAACTTAGGCTTGTGCGACGTCACTCCCTAGAAAGTACGATCGGTTCTACGGAACTGGGACATGACATAATGATATCAGAGCATGACTTTACGCCCATGGTATTTCGATTGAATTCTTTAACTCTGATGTTGTCTTCGTACTAAATGTCCTTTATCGTTGTCGTTGGTGCGCTCTCTCTCAATATTTTGTTGGATTTTCAATAGAATAAGTCTATATTTTATAAATATTACAGTGATGTTGATTGATTCCAAAGTTTGTTTCACGAAAGGCTTGGTTCGTTGAGCATTACGAACCTATAACTTGTGTCGGTGTTAGCAAAGTCGGATACATGATTCAAATTAGTTGTTGCAAGTTTCAAAATTTTTGGAAGATAGAACATAGGTGATGCAAATAATGACTTTAGAAGATAGTGAACTGGTTAGCAAGAATTGAGTGGTAATACAGCTGATTATGATTGAGGCATTGATGCAGTCTAGTTTGGAAGATCTATTGAGAAATTGACGTAAGGACTTGAAAATATTTTGACTGTATTTGATTAAGGGGTAACGCTGGATTTTGACTAGGAGATAGAGAATGATCGTTTTGGTTATGTTTGGATTCAGAATGAATAAGGAACAACGCTCATGTGGGTTTGCCCTAAAACTAAGTTTCTCATATGTGCATCGAGTTATATTTATACCATGTTTTGAGATATAGTAGCGCGAACCGCATTATGGATAAAGATAAGACTTAATGAATATGTTGCAAAAAATAATTTAATTTTCTAGAATGACCTAGTTGTTCGTAGAAATTGACTAAGGTGCAGAGAGCGACCCTGAATGATGAAACATATAGAAAATTATGTTCAAAAGCTTTCTATATCCCAGGTGAGTACGAGTTAAAGTACAAAGTAATTTACTAGGTAAGTTATACTTAGGAAGTTTGGAGGATGAAACTTTTTCTGAGTGGTGTATTATATAGTGCGCTACCATGCTCAGTTCAACTATTCAACTGGATGAATCAAAGGAACACAAACGATGTTCGAACTTGGCTATGCAATAGTTTGCTCGAAGTCCTTCTCAGTCGAGGCAACTTCTCGCTCAGGTGGGTGGCTTCGATGAGCTTGCCTCAGTTTTGCCTTCATACTTAATAATTAAAAGTTTTCGTATGCACTGAGTAGGTTTGCTAATAAAAGAGACAAACCAACATAGCTAAAGGAATAATCCTATTCTAGGTTAAATTGTGTAGCACATGAAAGTATTGAACTTGATGTCTAGATTTCCACTTCATGTTTGATTTTCAAAGTTGGCACTCGATCTTTTGATCCTATAACTTGGGTTAGGTGAGAATTTTTATGTTGGCACGAATTATCGACTTGTTGTCATAGCTATAGGTTCCCACGACTTCAAGGCACATTCCCACAAATTCCAAGACTAGTTATAGCCACGGTCGCACAGTTTGTGGCTTAAAGTATGACACTATTCGTGACACTTTAATGGAACACAATTTAGCAAAGTTGAGCATGAGGGCTATCAAGTAGCTGCTCCTAAGTCCGAGTCGAAGATGAAAGCAAGAAAACATGAAAAAGTTCTTAGGACTGTAGGTCGCAGAAGCAAGCCTGGTAAAGGGTGCTACTAAAAGTTAAGATATGTATGGAAATGCTAAGAAGAGCAATGACTGTGTAGGATAGTAATTTGGGTCAATTCTTGCATGGTTATGGACAACTGGTGCACAAGGGTGAGGGTTCTTCCGACAGCAAACTGGGGCAACATGATTGATCCGGCCTAGGAGGAATGCTGGTTATAATGTTGGTATACAACACAGGTGATTCAAGGACTTCAGCAGGGCTAGCTACTCACGCAGCAAGGGTCTCATTTGCACTAAGCTATAGTCCAAGATAGCTAGACTTAATAGTGACCTTTCATATAGATTGAGTCAGAATATTTACAGCAATTCATGTGCATGTCGTAGGATTGAGTCAAATAGTGTATACACTAAACAAATGAGTTAAGAGAGATATGCACATTATGCAAACACAATAATGGAGCCTAAGATTTGGCTAAAGCAGATACATGTGCTCTGGCACGAAATGCGGTATTTTGGTATAATGGTTTCACACAGAGTCTAATAATAGAACTATATTGTTTTGGGTTGAAACAGGGAAGGCCGAAAGGTAAGTATGGGTAAGTCCATACTGTTGAGTAGCATGGTTTTGGTCTCACCAATGGATATTATGGCACGATCACTGTATTGCAAAACAAGAGAGGCACGACCATGATGTTGTTACATAATGGACATGTTTACACTGAGTTGCGAGGTACGACCTTGATATTACAACACATATGGATTTTATAGCCCAGTTTCAATATTTCAACACAAAGTAGTTCTATAGTATATGGCTTGAACTGATCCTAAGGTACGATTAGAAAGATAACTAAAATTGTAGGTGTACTCACTAAAATATATTAGTTTTGTATAGGTATGCGAGAGGCCCACTCACCAGTATGATTGTGTACAGACACCCTACCAGTTTGCTTGTGCAGGTTCAGGTACTTGCTCGTCGGGATGGAGCTCACTTGGACACTGAGGCATAGAGTTCCTTAGCGTTTGGAGGCATGCGGCCACGTTGGAGTTTTCACCTATATGAGACATAATATATGGATGTCGTCTTCTGAAGCATCAGCATGAGCCTATTTGCATGTTATGTAGTATTGAGAGATGAGAGAGAGCAGAGTGATTTGTATTCAAAGAGAGTGAGCTTGAGTGATTGTAATATTGGCTTTATGTTCTTTATAATTATGCTGAGGATTAATAAAGAGTTCTCATTTTGTATATCATTGTGTTATTTAACTTCTCTGATTGGGACTTCTGTGCGACGACCCCGTCGCTAAGGTGCTATAAGCGGCAAAATTTAGGCTCGTGCGGCATCACGTCCTAGCGAGTACGATCGATTCTGTGGAGCTGGGGCATGACAACTGTGGTAACTAACTCATATATGATGTCAAACTGACTTCTGGATATACCTTTCTTTATGGAGTAGCCAATTCTTACTGCTCCACGAAAACAAACTATGATTACTAGACATTCTATGGAGTCAGAGCTCATAGCTCTTGACAAAACTTGCTCAGTAGTAGAATGGTTGAAAATTTTAATTTATGGGTTTTATATTGTTCATAAACTATTACTGTTTCATTGAAATGTCTCCAAGGTTACTATTGATCTATTAAAGCAAAAGACAATATATGAGAAGTTGAGCTGACATCTGCAAATTTTGTTCAAGTCTGCCAAGAAGCTTTTAGGGCTTTTACATTTTATCTCTCGAGATTTTGTTATGTTCAAAGAGAAATTTGGCATACAATCTCACCACAGGGCTATCTACTTAATTTTCTAGGATCATCGAGGTGGGCAGATCTTGTCCCTATGGTATGAATATCGTACGGTGGAAATGTGTCACGACGTACGCCCGAATAATCAAGTACGAATTGAACTACACCCGACCTACGCTGTTGTGGACATTAGTAGTCAGCCGCCTAAACCTTAGAAATCATCAAAAGTATATCAATCTACTCATCACATCTCTATCATGTACTTAACCTGTCATACAATCACCAACGTATTCCCCTATCTTTATTACAAGTCCTTTATAAGTGATATCCGGAGACAAATATGATAAATGATAAAGACAACTCTCATCAAATCTTAATACAATCAATTACATGTAATAGTCTATACAAAAGAGTCCTAAATCGCCTCCAAAATGGGCTCCGGGTCCTAAATAGCCTCCAGGCTAGCCTCAACTAAATGGTCCTCCCGTGGGCCATAGTAAGTAGGGTATTCTGCATCTTCCTCACCTATATATGTTATCAAGTCAGGAAAAGAGCAAAGTAACATACAACTCAACAATGCTCAACAACATGATGAAGTAAATATACTAAATAATAGCTGTAAATAAAAAGTAATATAAGAATGTACCTGGCTACATGCACTAGCTATGTTTGGCATGTGCAATCAGAATACTAATAAGCATGTAGGTGCTAATCAGATGTAAGGCATATCATAAGGTAGCAATCGCGCACGTATTGGACAAAAGGCATGTCTTTCGACAATGTTAGCCTTCACAACATATCCAAGGCTAGGTAAATTGCATACTGCATGAGCGTTTTCCCTCATGACATGACATGACAACACGAATAAATATGTTGCAAATGTGCATCAATATTACAAAGTAAAGTTGAGGAGTATGTACTTGTCTTAACCAAGAAGGTGGAGGTGGCTCTAATTCACCTAGAAAAAATAGATTTAAATATTGGATTCCTATGTGAAAATAGATATTCTAAAATATTCTAAAACTAACATATCACTAAATTACTTTAAAACCTTCTAGAGTTTCTTATCTAATCAATTCTTGATTTTATAATCATCTATTCGTCTAACCAATTTAACTAACTAAAACATTGCACTAAAATCCTCTTTATTTATACTCAAATCACCATGGTCTTCCTTTTGCAAATTTATTTTCATTTTAAATCCACCACCAGCCTGGCCCGATCAGCGAACACCTGACTCTGGACAGGGCTTTGGACCATAACCAATGTTTAATAACTATGGTCCAACTTTAGTATTAATTCCTAATTAAGTCAATAGCCCATAAAATAGGCATGTCCAATTGATCTATTTACTCTAATGGGCCAGTCTGTTAAATTCCAATCTCACATTAAATCTTTAACACCTGACAGCTCCTCCTAAATTCACAGAACAAAAATCTACCATGGCTCACTGGGCTTTAAGCCCAACTACACCTAAATTATTTATCAACAGGTCCATAACCATTATTCTTACGCCATGTTTAGTTCACGGAATTAGAGCCTTGGAAAAGGAAAGTGGTTCCTTTCCATTGTTTGGACGCTAAAGAAAATGATGAGGAAAGGTAACTGATTCCCAACAGGAAGAAAAATAAAGGAAAAAATGGTTCCTCCTACCCACCCAAGTATTCATTTTCCTTCTCTAAGGATTTACTGTATGTCCCTAAGTGAAATGTAATAATGATGAGAAATGTTGCGATGTCATGAAATAAGAAATGATGAGGCTTGTGATTGATAGATCACCAAGTAAAATAATAAATAATAACTCGTTGAATACGACTTTGGATGGGATGAGATAATAAACTATTGGCTTTATTTACTTCCTGTATTTTATCATGCACTTTATGATTATCGAGTCGTATATGCATTTGCATAGTCATGGACAATTGTGCACAAGATTTGAGATAACCTTTCATCGAACGATACCTGGGCCACTGGGACCGATTCGACCCTGGAAAAACATTGGCGTGCTTTGGTGGCATAAGGCATTGTCATTGAGGCTAGCACCCTGCTTTGAATGGTGTATCACATACCCTATGAAGTTCTATATGGCATTGGATCCTTATGGTAGAAAAATACCAGTGACCATGTAGTCAGGATGCATGCTAATGAATGTCTTATGCAGTTGGTAAGTATATGATATCCTATATCTTATGCAGGTGTGAGAAGTCGGCCATCGTAAGAATATTATTGAAAAATGATACAAATATTTTCATGTTATTCCATGTTACAGCCTAATATGTAAACAAGTATGATAAAATGTTGCTCTTTCATGAACTACGAATTGATTCTAGCCCCAAATAGAAAGATTATCTTAATAAATGATTGCTCAAATGACTATAAGCGTCAGTTTAGGCAAACAGGCTAATTCTACTCGCTACTACACAATAACGTACTGACCCACATCTTTGTGGGCTTTTTTTACCGGTGCTTGCGGTTACAGTAAGCAGAGATTGGCTTGATATCAATTCCGAGGTATCAAAGATTTGTTGGATATGCAGAAGCTCTCCTTGTAAAAGATGACGTCTTCTGTTTATAAATGGCATAATATATGGAACATTGTAATTCAGTTGTACCAGTGAGTTATTAGCCTAGTCGGCACGTTCAATATAGCCAAGTTGGCATGAGTATACGGCCTTTTAGAGGCTTTTTAAACTGTTGTAAATCTTTGTATTCCGCTGCTATGATCAATAAAGAATTTCTTTCAATAAAGAGAGGTGTTTTCTTATATCTTTAATTTGTCTGCCTATTTTGTGACAATTTCTTCATTTTGAGACTAGTTGTCAACTGTGCACCATTCTTGCCTTATGCAAGTGCAAATCCAGAATTGGATGACATCACATCCAGCGGTGACGATCGATTTGGAACAAATCGATACAAGGACGAACTATTTAAGGAATCAGGCATGATATAATTGTACTAGAGCATGGCTTTACATCCTTAGATCTTATTCGATTCATTTTAGATCAAAGTTGCTTCCGTAATTAATCAAAGTAGCTTTCGTATTTATTCCAAAGTTGCTTTTACAATCATTTTAAGTTGTTTCATGTTTGAAAGTTCTTAACCCTCCTGGCTTCTCACCGGATATTCCACACAATAAGTCTACATATATTATGATGCCCTAAATATGATTGTTGGTAGTTTTGTTGACACTAATGACCCAACAATGATTCAATGCCGTATTATGCTATTTTGTGAATGATGTTTGAAATATGGGAATAGATAAAATTACTATTTGTGTTGTAACATGTTTGAGAATTGCATTGTATGTCAGAAAGGAATTGTGAATGAGATAATTGATGATTGAGTTCAACATAACGGGTGAGTTGACTCATGCATATCGACCTTACTATTTAGAGACCTTGAGAAGGCTGATTTTGTGTCGTAAATAGTAATATCACCAGAAAATAATTATACAGAATAGAGATAGGTTCGCTATAGAGCGGTAGCATGATTTAGGAATGGCTTTATTTCTGAGTGGTATATGCCTCTACCCTCTTAGTGATGAGACATGATTTGAGCCTTTTCATGAGGATAGCGATCAGGCTACCTGTGAGTATACATTAGTGCTGAGACTTCGCTGGAGGTTATACCTTGTTGCTCGAGTGTCACTTGATAAGTTGATGTTCGCTGAGTAACAAGAATTTAGGAATTGCAAATGGATGCCTTAGTAGGTAATAGTACAGTTAGACGATGATTCATACTAGATGGATGAATATTTGTGCTGTCAACAAATAAATTTGGTAAGAGAATGTTGTGGCTCGATATACTGAATAATAATCGCAATTGGTTGGATGAAAATTATGTGTGGCTATTATGATTCGATTGCTAATTTGCAAGTTATTAGGAAATGATGTTAATGACTCAAATGCATGTGAAAAATATGTGCTTTGACCCTAAAAGTGTGATAGATGCTCGCTTATCTAGTTGATCAAATGATAGAATTAATGAAGTACGAGTTTGTGCTTGATGAGATTGATAGACGTTGCATATGTGCGTGTATGCTCGAGAATTGAATTATATCACTAAAATTCAAGTAATGACTGTGAATATTTTGTTGAGTAGAGAATGATTAATTAATACATGAATTTGTTAGCTTGAAATAAATTATTTGTCCTTTGCGAAATGGAATATATAAAAGTCCATTGCGTGACTAAATGGCTTGGATACGAGTAAAAGTTTGAGGTAACAAGTGTGTTGAACATTGTCTGGAAATAGTAAAACAGTACGGATGACAGTCAGTTGGAATATAGATTATTGGATCTTCACGGGGAGATATGATCTTGTCACACAGACTCAGATAAAAGGAATATTGATATTGGCAGATCTGCAACACAATTATATGGTCATTAAATTGTACATATGGATAAATATTGAATTTGAGACATTGAATATAATTTTTTTATGAGAATTTGATGATGCGATGTGAATAAGTTAATGGTTAATGTGACTCGATGATTTTATTAAGAGCCTATCGGAATGGATATGGATATAACAAAGATAAAAAATCGATCGATGCAATTAGAGAAAAATAATCCTATGTTATTGATTGGATAGTGAGTAAGACTGCTGTATGGAGGAAATTATTATACAGATACAGATTATGATTTTGGAAAGAATTGTAGCAAAAAGATTATAAAGGATAAACTATCCGAATACTATGATGGGATTGATGACCCTTGAATAGATAGCCCTGACATATGAATAATGTGAGTACGAAAGAATTGGAATACGAGATTAAGAATCTAGGATGGGTTAATTATGACCTAAGGATTATGAAATGGAAAACTAATTAAGGGATATAATTAAAATTGGAATGTTGGTTTGACGGTTTGGGATTTAGACTATAGTATTGTTGGATCATTCTTATCGAATTTTGAGGTAAGTCTAGAATGAGCCTAGTTTGAGTTAGTTCCTTGGAGATGACCATGGGTAGATAGACTTGACCCTAGAGACTATTAGTTGCAAAAGTAATTGTCAGGATGGTCGACATTGGCGATCGGTTGTTGGTATTGTGATTATACCCATATGTTTGGGTAGAGTTTCTTAGAACTGTCGGTTGATTGCTTGGCCCTATGAATAAGAATTTAGTATGGTCCCTAGCACTTATCCATTCTAGGTGAGTCAGCTAAATGATTACGTTTAGTAGCCAGTATAGCTAGCCTTATAGACTTGACCAAAAAAAGGTGACCATTGGAGACCCATATGATGATCCTTGTGATATTGTACGAGAGAGGGTGGTAATAAGTATCACCAAATGAAGTATATGCTGCAACGTGAGCCTCAGAGACGTTTGACAATTAATTGGTAACGAGTTGGCCTTAGCCGGAACTTTGTCATGACCCCCACACGGATGTTCGGGTACAAGTACATGAGGCATGCCCAGCCTACGCCACAACATCGGTGGTAGAACGCTGTCTAGTCTATCTATATTGAGTCACAACCATGTAAATATTTCAACTAGAACAAAATGGCAGTACAATACTCAATCACAATTGCTAAAAAAAGATGAGGTACGATATGTTGTAAGAGAAATCCAAGACCAAGTCTAATAATTCTAAATAACAATCCTCAAGTCTAAAACCAGTATAACATTTCCATGTATCAAGTAGTTGTCGGAGACATATCCGGTACCAAAATACTAATAAAGAAAACTAATATAATTAGATAATCCAGCTAGACCTTTCAACAATCGCTCTAAGCTACTTTTAAGCTACAGGGGCCAACTCTGCTACTACACCCTCCTGGGGTCCATAATAAGTAGGACACCATTCCTCCAGGCAATCACCTAAAAATATGTTATCTAGTCAGGATTGGAACGAGTACAATTCTAACAACAGTTCAAATTACATGATAAAGGATAAAATAGAAATGATAAATGTAATACATGATAAGAGGGTAAAGTTGATACATGAAAATGACAAGTAATGAACAATAAGTAGATAGGTACAAAATGATGTATATTATTAGGTATGAACTGAAACAGAAAATAAACTGTAACTATCTAAGTATTTTGAAGTACTTATTTAAATATTTGACCGGTCTGGAAACTTGCACAATGCCTAATAAGATCTGGCTAACCATACGTGAGATGTATGGTTAGCTCTCACAATGTCTATACTACCACAATGTCTAGGGATATAATCACATATTTAACTAGTATTTCTTCCACCCTGACTAGTACAATGGATCCAACCATGATATGTCACAATATATGAATCATGATACAATGTATAATATCAACACAATGAAGAATGTCTAAATATTAATACGATGAAAAATGTCCAAATATGAAGGTAACATCTCATGATTAAGGATCCGTTAGAAACCAATTTTATGTACCATCTTGTCAAGAATCAAGTATAATATCACTAAGTACATATATTATAATAATTATCAAGTAAAGAAAACTATCAGAGGATGTACTCGCCTATAGTCCTGAATCGAAAATAACAATCAAATCCGTATCGATGTCCAAGACCTAAATTATGAATGCACATCATCAATCTATGAAAACTAACCTACACAATCATGTCATCTAACCCAAATAATACTAATGTCAAGTTGGTATGGATACATGGTACACCTTACTACAATTTTTAGTTCATATTTTATTCAAAGAGAAGTTTTCAAAAATTCACTTTATCCTAATTTTTGGCTAGTAAACGAGTGCTCAGAAATAATAATGAACGGTTTAAACTTACGGATTCAGAAGAATAAAAATTTATCTAACAGTAGAACAAAATCCCAAACCAATCCAATGGTTGGATTTTTCAGAATCAAAAAACAAAGTTGCAAGAAAAACTGATTTCAGACTTGGAAATAATTTAAGTACATAAATTTATAATTTTTTTAGTTTTGGAAGCAACATTTGAGTAAACAAACAATCTAATAGATGGCTCAAATTCTAGGATCTAATATAAATATAACTAGAGGTTACTGTTAAAAAAACCACACGGAAATGCAAAAATTTGATTTTCGAAAAATTAGGCTCAAAGTGACCTCCAAAAATAGTTTCAGACTTAAATGCTGAAATGTTGTTCATGTAGCTCATTTTGTCCTCAATTTACATAACCCAAAATAAGTAGTTAAGTCGTAAAACCTATATGAAACGATTCACAACTTAAACAAGAATACATACATGGCACTAGAATATATGAATATATTGTAAAAGGAAAACAACACACATCTAAAGTTGGTAAAAATAATTCCAGACTACAAATTATTTTAGTGGGCAAAAAACTGTGCAAAAATTGCTCATGATGTCTAGTTTGATTTTAATTTACACTAGTAAAACTAACTATTCTTGACATGACTTAAATAAGATTGATAGGAAAAACATAATACTTTACATTCCAACAAGTGGCTCTACAAAGTAATTACTACACAGAAAGTTATGCTTACTCAAAGTTGAAAGAAAATCACAGTTTCCGCATTCAGAGTTTACGAGGTCAAGTTTGAGCCTAATTTGTACTAATTAAACTAAATATTTGGGAATAGATCCAACATAAATTTTGTAGATAAAATACCCAGGATTGCATACAAACTTCTGTAATCGTAAACTATGGTCTATGCAAAAAGTTACATTACCACAAAGTAGACGAAAAAATAATTTTGGGGTATCATTTTATTATGAATCCTAACCTTTAGACACTATTATTTACAGTTTCTTCATAGGAGAATGTTGTATCTAGTTATTACCTATGTCATATAAAAATATACCATGAAAAATGAAGGTATTTACCTATGTACGAAACATGGAACGTTTGTTTGTCGTAAAATTTAGTCTGCATACCTCTTCGAAAAACATCTCTATGAAGGGAAATATGGACAGAACATATAGACTATTATATACCAAAATGATAAAATAAACAGAGGTTTGCAACTGAAAAAGTTTCGTAGAGTTTAACCAAGTGGTTTGGTGTGCACACCCAATTCTTTGCACAGAATTCATGGACAACATGTTGTTCTGGACACATCATCGTGCGACAGAGGTTTGAGGGGTCAAAATCCCATAAAAAATTATGAAATTTTTTGAAAATGAAAGCTAAGAGATAGAGGAAGATTTTTTTTTTGTAAAGGGCTTGATATTGTTGAAGTTAGCACTATCCAGCAGTCTTATTCTGAAATCACCTTCAGTCCAACGAGTTTGTGAGGGAGTTTTAGGATAGGAAATGAATGAAATGAGGGAAAAATGATCCATAGGGATGTAGGGGGTTGAGGTGGAAGCTTATGGAATTTTTTTAGGAGAAATGGGGGTAGTGAGAAGGTAGTTTTGGCAACTAAAAGTGGTGGTCACTACTTAATTCTGAAAATACTTGTAAGGTAAAGTTGTATGTTGTCCACACACTTGAGTGTGCACCATATGGGTCATGTAAGGGCATGGTTAGGGTCTTCTACATCTTGTACAAGTGTGGACCAAGTTTGGACTTGATCGGAGTTGATTTGATTGAGTTTGAGTGATCTACACTAGTAACTGGCACCATCCTAACTAGGTAAAAATTAAACTAGCTAAAATACACCTAGCCAAGTCCAAAATTATAGTATTATCTATGAATTATTAACATTATATATATATATATATATATATATATATATATATATATATATATATATATATATATATATATATATATATATATATATATAAACCAACCATCTATTTTATTCCAGAGGGCCGAAAAGGTCGAACCTATACAAGTATACCATAAGGCGCAAAATGTCGATGCCTGTACACGTATATTGACAAAAGAGAAGGAAAATAAGAAACAAAATGACTAAGCCGAGGATATGAGAGAGTTCCAGAAGGCCTCCTGGCCATGCCTACAGAGGGATCTCTGTTTTTGGCATTGACGAATGGTCTCCCAAATTAGTTGTTCTATGCTGTAATGGTGGCCCTCATATCTCGCCTTGTTTCAATTTTTCCAGATAACCCATGTGGCGGCCACAGCGATGATCTGATGGCCGTAGGACGATGAAGCCCAGGAGTCCATGAGGTGGTGAAAGTTGTCGCCTCCGTAAGGCAATCTGTAACGCTGGAAAAGAGCTCTCCAGACCTTGACTGATAGGTCCCCCTGACTGAGGATGTGGTTGGCTGGTTTTGATTGACGATCGGAGCAGCATGTGTATGCCGAGGCCAGGCTGAATCCGATGGTGTTGAGATTATCGTCAGTAGGGAGGATATTGAGTAGGGCTCTCCAGATTAGGAAAGACCACTTCTTGGAGATGCACGTCTGCCAGAATGAGGCAATGGTAGGGGACGGTACCGCATTACCCAGGATATCTCTTCTGACAGACTTAACCGAGAATGTGCCGGCACCATCGGGCGACCACACGAGCTTATCTGCATCCGGTCCGATCCTCAAGCCGCTACGACGAATGTAATCGACCGCCTCGGGCCTAGCCCAATACCTGACTTTGGTCCAGTTCTAGGTGTTATTAGGAGGGTCCCATAGGTCCTTGATTGTGCTGTTCCTAGGAGCCACCGTAGTGTTGGAAAGCAAGAAATCGCCTACCTAGCGCTCCAGGAATGGCGATGCCTCCCCGTCGCCCACCTTAAGGCGAATCGTTGGTTCGGCGAATGACCGTTCGAGAAGGATAAGGTGCCATGTCGTGGATGATCTGCTGTTAGCGATGGCCATGGACGGGTGGATATGCTTGAAGTATTTGGCCTTCATGAACCTAGACCATAAGTTCTTGCTAGTGAGAAGCGTCCACCACCACAATTTCATCTAGAAAGCGTTAATAATTTGGGAAAGTTTGGTAAAACCCAGACCCGCCACCTCGGTGGGGCGAGCCATGGTGTCCCAGCTGGCCCAATGTTGCTTTTTGCGGCCGTCGTTGTGTCCCCAAAGAAAATTGCTGAAGATGCTCTCGATGGGGATAGGACTATCTTGGGGGGAGCACGCTGCTAGGGTGTAGATGGGGATGGAAGTGAGAACGTGCTTGATGAGGATAATCTTACCTCCTGGGGACAGAGTGGTGTTGTGCCAGCCCTCGAGCTTCTTCCTGATATGATTGGTCAGGTTCTCGAAGATCTCGGCGTTGGATTTCCCGTACAGGAGGGGGCACCCGAGGTAGAGGAATGGAGCGTGCTTAGTGGGGATTGAAGTGGTGGTTGATATGCTAGTCGCTTGCTCTCTCTTGATATTGTGGTGGGTGTAGATTACACTTTTTTTCGGGTTGATCTTCTGTCCAGAGCACCTTTCATATCTCTTGAGCATGTTGTGGACGACTTCCACCGACCCTGCGTCTCTTGATGAGAATATAAGGATGTTGTAAGCAAAGGCCAGGTGGGTGATGATCGGGCATCCGCTCGCCGTATGGTAATATTGGAAGTTGGGGGTGCTCGCCATTTTATTAAGGCTTCTGCTTATCGCATCCGCCATGATGATGAAGATGGTGGATGAAAGTAGATCCCCTTGCCTGACCCCGCAAGAGGATTTAAAGAACCCGTCCGCTTGGCCGTTAATAACCATGGCGAACCACGAGTTGCTGATCGATCTCCATACCACGTTGGTCCAGGTTTCGGAGAAGCCGAAGGCTCTGAAGACCCAGATCATAAATTGCCAATCCAGTCTGTCGTAGGCTTTCTCCATGTCCAATTTGATGGCAATATTGTCGCCTTTTGCTAGGAACTTCATGCAGGTGACTAATTCTTGAGCCAACATGACATTATTTTGGATATTTCTCCCCCTAACAAAGCTACTGTGCTCCTCCGAGATGATCTTAGGGAGAAGGCCTGCCATGCGGGAGGCTATGATCTTGGATATGATCTTATTGGTAAAGGTACATAGACTGATTGGGCAGAAGTTACGGAATGTCTCTGGGTTGTCTTTCTTTGGGATGAGGATGAGGTTGGTGCTCAAAATGGCTCTTGGATAGGTAGCTCCCTGGAGGAAGGCGGAGGTCGCAATGTGAATGTCAACCTTGATGATATCCTATTAAGTGCGAAAAAAACCCCCAAAAATCCGTCTGGCCCAGGGGCACTATGCTCGTCGAGGGCCCAGACTGCTTCTTTCACTTCTTCCTCCGATGGGGGCTATTCAAGCCGTAAATTTTCAGTATCGCTGTATACTTTTTCGGTCGATGATGCTGGTTCCGTCTTCTGCGACAATCTGATAGAGAGTAAGTTTTTGTCTATGCCCATTAACGCAAGCGTGGAAAAAGCTCGAGTTGTTGTCCCTCTTGCTGTCCCATTTGATCCTCGCTTTCTGCTTCCAAAAACTGATCTCAATCTTCAGCCTAAATTTAAGGATGGCTTTGGTGCGGTTCAGTGCCTTCCTGGTATCAGGCGAACAGTCGGTCATGTATCTAGCTTCAGCACGAGTCATATCGTCCTCCGCCTCGCGAATAGCTTGGAAGATATCACCATAAGCTTGCTTTCTCCAAGTAGTCAGAGCTTTCCTCGTGGCCTGTAGCTTTTTGGCCACACAATAAAGGAGATCAATGTTGTCTGTACTGTTCCACGCTTCCGTGACGATCCTTAAGAATTAGGGGTGCTCGCTCCAGAAGTCCAGGAATCGAAAGCTCTTTCTGGAATGGTTGGACGTGCTAGTGATTCCAACCAGCAGGAGGCGTGGTCGAATTCGGTAGTGTTAAGGTGAGAAAGTTGGAGATTGTCTCCGAATCTAGCCAGTAGGCGTTCTCTAATGCCCTATCGAGGTGGGAGAATTGTCGACGATCACCTTCCTGCATGTTGCACCAGGTGAATGCGTTGTCGATGAACAGGAGGGAGGTAAGATAAGAATTGACGATAAAGTTGTTAAAGTTTTACATGGAGGAGAGAGGGGGGCGACCTCTAATTTTCTCTTTTCTGCAAGTGATGGCGTTAAAGTCGCCGATGCATAACCATAGTAGGTTGCTGTTGTGGTGGTTGGTGGCGAGGAGGTCGTTCCTGTAGGCCTTAAAAATGAAAGTCACGCTGAGTTGATCAGAACAAAGTCTCAAAGTCACGCAGAGTTGATCAGAACAAAGTCTCAAAGTCACGCTGAGTTGATCAAGACAAATGTTTAAAAATCATGCTAGAGACAGCTCATTATTTGTCAGAAATGTCATTATGACCGACAGCACGACAGTCGAAGAATGTCTCCTCGTATGCCACGTATGCACGGAACTCGAGAGATCACAGCCGACTATTGCATGACTTTTGAAATCTTCTTCAACAAGACTCAGCCTTCATCAAGTTGGCGTAGCAAAAGAGTTTCTTGTCATTTAATACGACTGACAAAGTAATCACTGTCAGAGATTTTGTGTCAGTCGAGGTACATCAAATCAAGACAGCTGGCAGTCCTGCCTCAAGCTTGCGTATATTTTGAGCCTTCTGGTTCAAGTCTGCGTGTATTTTGAACTTCTATATTCCTTCATCAAGTTTGCGTAGATTTTGATGCTTTTTGCCCCAAGTCTGCGCAGATTCTGAAGCTTCCTGCCCCAAGTTTGCGTGGATTTTGAAGCTTTCTGACCCAAGTCTGCGTGGATTTCGTCCTCAACGAGCCTGCGTGGATTTTATCAAATTGGAGTACGTGGCAGCCATGCCACTGATCTCTCGCTTGCGTGTTCTGTAACTTGCACACGCCTCATGCATGATTGCCATGTGTCCAACAGTTATAGGCCACGTCCAGTAACTGCTCATAACCTTGCGTATGTTAGATCCTGCGTGATTTTCAACTATGCACAGGTTGTGAAGACAGTTATCCTTTCAGTTATTTTTGACTCTATAAATAGAGTTCTTTTCTCATTCATTGTACAGATAGACAGATATCTAAATTGCTGTTAAAATTTTTAGAGCTTTTCTTCTTCGCATCGTCCAAGGGATAAAGCGATCGTCTTCTAGATCGGATTCCTACAGTTGTAATTTTCCCAGATACACAATAAATAAAGTGAATTTCTTTATGAAAAACAAATTGGCGACTCTGCTGGGGAAAACCATCTCCTCTTCTGAGATGGTAACAACTCAATGCGACACTTCGTCAGTCGGCTCGCGGAAGAAGGTGATATCGATCCAATTCGATCAACTCGCCTATGAAGAAATGCAGCGGGCTAAGGGTGGCAAGCCCACTTCAGCCTCCATCACTACTGCCAAGTCGAAGGGACGATCTGTCTACGTCCCTAAGAATCAGTTGGCAACCAATGGTGACTTTTCTGCCACAGTGTCTACTCCTAGCACTGGCAAGGAGTCTACTGCAAGCACGCACACTCTTGTGTGTTCGAAGACAACAGCAGCCAAAAGTCACGCTGGTAGTACTGGCTCCTTAGCCAAGCCTGTTCCAGTGTGCAATCTTAATTCTAAAAGTCACGCTGGCAGCACTAGCTCCTTAGCCAAGCCTGTTCTAGCGTACAATCTTAATTCTAAAAGACACGCTGGTAGCACTGGCTCCTTAGTCAAGCCTGTTCCAGCGTGTATTTCTAACATCAAAAGTCACGCTGGCAGCACTGGCTCCTTAGCCAAATCTGTTCCAGCATGTATTTCTAACATCAAAAGTCACGTTGGCAGCACTGGCTCCTTAGCCAAATCTGTTCCAGCGTGTATTTCACCAAAATCTGGCTCTTTAGTCAAGACTCTATATACTGACAATACAGGCTCTTTAGCCAAATTTTCACCAGCATGCTCTAAGAAGAATAGCTCTTTAGCTATTTCTTCTTCTTTGCCAAGTTCTACTAGAACTGGGGGTGGTCTTGCTAAAAATTCTCCACACAAAGTCCCTTCAAAAAGAAACAATTCTTTAGTTGTTTTTTCTGCTCCTGTAGTTTTTACTTCAGGAACAGCTTTGACTGACAATTTTGTTAGTCAAAGAAAAGGAGATGGTCTTTTGACTACTCTTCCTTCTGGACATTCTATGTCCCAAAACTTGAATAAGTCTAAAAAGAAACATTCCTTAATGTCTTCTTCTACGACTTCTTCGAATTGGGCACAGAATTTGTCTATAAAAGAGGGTCTGTTACCAACTCCTAATCAAGGGGATGGCTCAACTCTTCCTTCTCTGCAAATATCCAGATCAATGGAAGGAAAACTCCAAGTTTCAAAAACCAATGTGTTACCTTCAACTGATCTAAGAATAAAACTTGATCAAATCCGTTTAGGAAGCACTTCTGGTGTCAAAAAACCATACCAATCGGGAACAAAAGCAAGGGATCCAGATGCAGAGTATGCTAGAAATTATGTGGCTCACATTAATCATTCTCTATATAACCAAGAGCCATCAAGACCCAAGAACCGGAAATATATTCCTAAAAATGCACAAAGAATGTTCTCTGATGTACCTCAATCTTCACAGACAAATCTACGAGAACATCTTCAACAGAAGAGAAGGAATAATTCTGTGTCAATGGACCATGCTCAATGTGACTTCCAGCCAAGAGTCATAATTCAATGCAGATGTCAATCAATGGATCAGAACTATGTTGATCATGAATGTGACTTCCAGTCGAGAGTCACAATGCAATACAGATGTCAAACTAAACGACAATCTGTCTTCAATCGGATTCAGTGTGAACCTGTGCCTGATGAAGATGAACCTCTATATGCTTCTGTTAACATGACCTCTCGGGATACTGGAGGTAGAAATGATAGTCCAGATGGAGTATATAGAGGCACCTGATCAAGAGTCCTGGCTTCTATTCAAAGGACTTTGATTTCTGAAGATGATTCTGAATTTCTTGGGGAATCTAATTTCCTACCTCTTCCTACTGGGGGTAGTTCTCCTATAACTGACTTTGATACACAAAGCAGTTACTCAGAACAAACAACATCCACCAGTTCATCAATAATCCCTCATACGGTCACAACATATATGGTCGATGGGAATACTGATGAACGTTCTTCTTCCATGACTCCTCAAGAACAATGAATTGCTTCTTTGGAATAGCAAATAAAGTCTATGGCTGATAATATAAAGTCGATGTATGAACTCATGGCAGCCCAACTGCAAAATCGACAGACTGCACCAGAAGCCATACCAATTGACACTGGTGTCAGTCCAGTACATGTTCCTCCAGCAGTCCAGTCCAATACTCCTGGGCCAGCTCAACCAGTTCCTAGTCACTCTGGAGCTGGGGGTAGTACTTATAATGCTGTTCCTCCTCCCAACTATTCTCTACAAGCTACAACTCCATAATCCTTCGGAGTTGTTACTGAAGAATTGAGAAATCTCCGAACTCAATTTGAGGCATTCAAACAGAAAGATGGTTTACAAATGTTAGGCATCAAACAACATTATCCGATAGAATGGAAGCAAGTATCATACCCTCCTAAATACAAGCCTCCTACTATCTCATTCTATGATGGAACCACTTCTCCAAGTTAATTTATTAATCACTTTGAAGTGATGACTGACCAGCTGCAACCAAGCGACGCCCTCCTTACTCGGGTGTTTATGGGATGTCTCAAAGGAACGGCTTATGAATGGTATAGAAGTCTTCCGGATGGATGTATTACCTCATTTGCCGGTTTCAAACAAATATTTCTTGAACGGTTCTATGAAGGGCTCAATGACATGACTATGTCTGCTCTTATAAGAATCAAGCAGAAAAATAATAAAACTACAGAGGAATTTATTGAACAGTTTCGAAGAGAAGCTCTGAAGATGCCTCTTGGAACTCCTGATGCTGTCACCATCGACACATGCAAATCAAATTTGTTACTAATAATCAGCATGTGGACAGGATCTACTCAATTTCAAGATTGGCCTTCCTTCATAGTCAGTGCCAAAGCCGCAGAGATCAGTGCTGAAACTTTCAAAGGTTTAGGAGTGCAGATGAATCCTAAGGAAACAGGTCAAAGCAATAATAATAATGCTAAATTCAATAAAAGCAAGGGAAAAGAAACCCTTGAAGTTAATCTTCAGAGTAAAGATGCATCGACTGTTCAAACTCCCCCTGCATCTACAACACAACAACCAAGAGCACCTCGCCCTAAAGAAGAATATTCTTTTGACGACGATGATGTTCTTGGTATCTTTGAATATCTGCTGAAAGGTAATAAAATACAATAACCTGAAATCAAGAAACCTGATGAAGCTGGTAAGACAGATCATCCTAAATACTGTCCATACCACAGAATGTTGGGTCACACAATTCGTACATGCTATGTACTAAAAGGAAAGATCCAAGAAATGATTAAATCTGGAGCTATCTCTCTTACTCCAAAAGAGAAGACCGTCACATCCAATGTCGTCTCTATGCAATTCGGAGATTTCCTCCCTCAACTACTTGAAAGTAGGATTGTTCCTATCCCCAAGGCAACTCTTGAGATAGTGAATATTCCTCCTCCACAGTCTGAAGGGTTAGTACCAATCACTATGGAAATAGAAGAAATCATGTGGATTCATCCTGATCTAGTGGCAGACTTTGAATCTCCTCCTCTTCAAAAGACTACATCTAGAAAGTCCAAGAAGTCTGGAAAGATTAAGTCCTGTCATATGACTTCTCTCGGATCTACTTCTGACACAGAGCCAAAAGATAAAGAAGAGGCACTTGCTGGTACTACTCGAACAGGGAAACCTTATCTGAAGGATTATTCCAAGAATCTCGAGGATACTCCTGATATCCCTCCTGCTGACAAAGATGTTCCTAATGTTCCTCTCGAAGAAGAATTACCCACTGCACCTATTCCTTCTACGGCACCAGTTCAACCTACTCCTTCCAAGCCCACAGCTCTTGAGAAAGGCAAACAACAGGCTCGGTTTGATAAACCAATCAAGAAATCCCCTCCTCTTGGGCTTCAGAAACCTTATAACTTTGACATTCTAGCTCAACTTGCTAACACTCCAGCTAGAATGTCACTCTTTGAACTTCTTCGTCTTTCTAAAGAGACTCGGGAGACGTTAAGTGAGGCACTTCTTCAGGCAGACTCTTGTCTTGCACAATTAAAGAAGCCAGGTGAAGAACCTGCCACTTGCTTACATTGCAACAGTGTATTGGAGATTATCCCAAATATCACCTTTACACAAGACGACATGCTACTAGAGGATAATCGACATGATCGGCCTCTCTACTACACCGGTTATATCGATACGATGAAGATAGATCGTATCCTCATTGATCCAGGGTCTGCTATAAGTATAATGCCAAAGAGTCTGTTGGATGAACTAAAAATCCCTCTTCACAAGCTTGCCAAGACGGTTACTACTATCCTGGGATTCAATCAGAGCCGAAGCGAGCCTTTGTGAAAGATTCATCTGAAACTTCAGATTGGAGATTTCAGATCTAAAGTCACTTTCTATGTGATAGAGATCGTGGGATCTTATAATCTTCTTCTGGGGAGGCCCTTTCTTCATGAAAATAATGTGGTGCCTTCTACTCTTCATCAGTGTTTTAAATATATTGACAGCAATGGAAGAGTACAAAAAGAAGTGGCTGATATAAATCCTTTCCATGGGATTGAAGCTTATTTCAATGATTCCCGGATGTATAAAGAAGAGTATACAAGGGTAATACAAGCTATGGAGAAAGAGGATTCACAAAGTGAGACTTTAATAATCTCTGTTAAAGGTCGAACTACTCAGCAACAATCTCCTAAATCTTCTGGAGAAGCCCCCTTCATCATTCCAGTAAGTGGACAGATCTCTCCATTACCTCAGTCGTCTACTCAAGATACACTGATCATTCCTGTCAGTGGGCGTACTACAGTTCCCGTATCTTCACATATGAAACAGGATACTCTGGTAATCCCAGTTGGAGAGCGGACTACTCTTCCATCTCAAGTTTCAAGGGAGCTCACCTCTTCTGAGCCGTTTGTTATCGATCTTAATCGAAACAAAACTTCTTCTCGTTCTTCTTCTCCCCCTTTAGTCATTGATTTGGCTAAGATCTCTAAGGCTCAGCCTTCTTCCAATGTAAATACTGCTACTTTTAAAGTTAATGAAAAGTCTACATCTTTGCAGTATGTTGATGTGTGTAATCATGTTCATAGTTATTTACATTTGTTAGATGACTTGAGAACAATAACTATAGGAGTTGTACAGACTTTCCATACAGATGTATCCCTAGAATCAGCACAAACTTTATACTTTCTGGTTCCCAGCAGAAAATCAGAAGACATTCCAATAGTCTTTTACAAAGGGCCCCAAAATCCTTCTAACCCTGAAGATGATGACAAAAATGATGATACTAGAAGATTACAACTACGTCGTTATAGTCAGCAATCTAAAGACATCATTAAAAATATAGGTTATGACTTCAGAACTGGCCTTAGTAATGGGAAAGGAAGAAGAATGCCTGTTCGGATTCCTCCTCTGAAATATGGAAGGACGAAATGCGGATTAGGTTATATTGCTCCTATTCCTTTTATTAATATTGTCCATAAAGATCCCGAATCTGACGAAGATAAGAGATCTGATTCTTCTAGTACTACCTCTTAGGATTCTGATACAAGTATTGGTGAATTCTACTGCAATATTCTGTCTTCCAACATGGTCTCCATTGACCGTTCTGAAGAAAGTGATGAAGATGAAGATGGGTTTGAAATCTCACCTGAATCAGAACAATGGGCCCAAAGGTTAGATAATCAATGGGAGTTCCGATTCGAACAAAAAGAACCACCGACTGAAGACAAACTTGTTCAAATAGATGTTGGTGAAGAGGGATTCCCTAAACCAATATTTATCAATGAAAGTCTTTCAGAGACTGATAAACAAGACATGATTTAACTTATTCATGAATACATCGATGTCTTTGCTTGGAGTTATGAAGATATGCCAGGACTTGATCCACAGATAGCAACTCATAAACTCAATATCATGCCGAATGCTAAATCGGTCAAGCAACAACAGCGACGATTTCGTCCAGACATTATGGATACAATTGAAGCTGAAGTCAATAAACTCATGACCTCCGGGTTAGAGAGGAATAACATCCTGATTGGGTGGCTAATATAGTTCCTGTCCTTAAAAAGACTGGCAAGATCAGAGTATGCATAGACTTCTGCGATCTCAATGCGGCATGTCCTAAAGACGAATTCCCTCTACCAAATACTGATGTTATGATCGATAATACCTGTGGGTTTGAACGGATGTCATTCATGGACGGGTATTCTGGGTATAATCAGATCAAAATATTTCCAGATGACGAGAAGCACACTTCTTTCAGAACGCCGATTGGTACATACTGTTATACAGTGATGCCATTCGGTCTCAAGAATGCAGGAGCAACTTATCAACGATCTATGAGCACCATATTCCGTAAACATTTGCAAAAAATAGTCGAATGCTATGTTGATGATATTGCAGTCAAAAGTCGACAAAAATAGGATCACATCCAAGATTTGAAGACTATTTTTGATCTAATGCGTAAGCATCAATTAAAGATGAACCCTACTAAGTCCTTCTTAGGCGTCTCTAGTGGCAAATTTCTCGGCTTCGTCATTACCGCTAAAGGTATACACGTGGATCTCGAGAAGATCAAAGCCATCCAAGAGATGCGTCCTCCACGCACCTTAAAAGAGCTACGAGGATTTCAAGGAAGGATCGCTTATATTAGGAGATTCATCTCTAATATTTCAGGACGCTGCAGACCATTCAACAAACTTATGAAGAAAGGTGTTTTTTTTGTCTGGAATGATGAATGTCAGAAGGCATTCGATGATATAAAACAATATCTGATGAGCCCTCCAGTATTGGTACCTCCTGTCTCAGGAATACCGTTCCTCTTATATACCCGAGCAATGAGTCATTCACTAGGTGTATTGCTTGCTCAAAAGAATAACAATGGTCATAAACAAGCCATTTACTATCTCAATCGTATTATGACTGGAGCTGAACCTCGATATTTACCGGTCGAAAAAGAATGTCTAGCCTTGATATTCGCTGTCCAAAAGACACGACATTATATCATTGGTCAGACTATTCATGTCATTTCCTGGATCAATCCTATACGGGTCATGATGAAGAAACCCAGTGTTTTGAATTCTCGATTGGCTAACTGGAGAATCTTACTTGCTCAGTATGATATGCACTATATCCCTCAGAAATCAGTCAAAGGACAAGCTTTAGCTGATTTTTTGGCTGCTCATTCAATTCCAGAAAATTCAAAACTCTATGATGAAATTCCAGATGAAGTCCTAGATTCAAACCAAATTGCTGAAGAAGATCCTACTTAGCATCTATTCTTTGACGGAGCTTCAAGAATAGGTCCTAACGGTGATATTGTCGCTGGAGTTGGAATCGTTCTTGTGTCGCCAGAAGGTCTTGCTATCCAAAGAGCTTATTCTCTTGATCAACCATGTTCAAATAATGTAGCTGAGTACAATGCACTGTTTATTGGTCTTCAACTTGCTAAACATCTGAATATTCAACATTTAAAAGCGTATGGAGATTTTAAACTCATTGTCAATCAGATAAGGGGTACTTATGAAGTTCGCCATCAAGATCTGGTTCCTTATCATAGATCGGCTATATCTATGGCTTCTTCTTTTGAAGGGTTCTTTATCGAGCATGTTAGGCGAGCATGTAACACAGAAGCTGATGCTCTTGCCAATCTTACGGCGGTGTTGGCTATTCCAATTAGACGTCAACAAATGATTGTTGTTTGCAATCGAGAATTATTTCATCTCAAAAACAATCTAACTCTAGGACTTCCAGTTGAAATTAAAGAATCAACATCTCATGATGTCAACACAACAAGAGGATTTAGATTTAGTCGTAAATCATTATCATCTTCATCTGATTCTAGCATAGAATTCATCTTCAGTAATTCAGCTGAGACTCAGAATACGGATAAAGATTGGAGACTTCCTTTCTTAGATTTCGTATTGTATGATATTCTTCCAGATAATCCGAGTGAAGCGGCATCTATCAGACGACGATCACTCAGATTCTATTACAATCATACCGCAAGAACCTTATATCGTCGAGCTTATGATGGTTTACTTCTTCGATGTGTTGTCGGTGATGAGGCTCAATAAATCATTCGTGAAGCACATGATGGAATTTGTGGAGCACATCAGCCTAGACCAAAACTTCAAGACCGTATTCGACGTATGGGTTATTATTGGCCCACTATGGTATCAGATGCCATCGAATATGCAAGGAAGTGTAAAGCTTGTCAAATCCATACGGATTTTATTCATCAACCCTCGGAATTTTTGCATCCGACGGCAGCATCATGGCCCTTCGAAGCTTGGGGCATGGACATTATTGGTCCGATCAATCCGCCGTCATCAAAAGGTCATCGGTTTATTCTCGCAATAACCGATTATTTCTCCAAATGGGCTGAAGCTATTCCTTTATCTGAAGTCAAGACGTTCAATGTCATCAACTTTATCAAACATCATGTCATCTACAGATTTGGTGTTCCTCGACGTATTATTCATGATAATGGTCCATAATTCGTCAGCCAGAAATTTACTCGATTCTGTGACGATCATCGGATCAACAATGTGGCTTCTACCGCATATAATCTGGCAGCTAACGGATTAGCAGAAGCTTTCAACAAGACCATCATCAAATTCTTAAAGAAGTTTGTCTCTACTAACAAACGTAATTGGAGTGAGAAACTTGGTGAGTGTTTGTGGGCTTACCGGACTACAGTTCGTAATGCTACTAAATGTACACCTTTCTCTTTGGTGTACGGATGCGAAGCTGTTCTTCCATTAGAGATTCAAATTCCTTCTTTAAGGATAGCAATCGCTAATGAACTTACTGCCGAGAATAATGATCGTCTTCGACTTCAGGAGTCAGAAGCTCTGGATGAAAAGCGATTATCTGCTCAACAGAATATCGAATTCTATCAAGCTAGAATTTCAAGAGCTTTTAACAAGAAAGTCAGAGTTTGAGCATATCAAAAAGGAGAACTTGTTCTAACAGTCAGACGTCCTATGACTATGACTCATATGAGCAAAGGCAAATTCGACGCAAAGTGGGAAGGTCCCTATATTGTGAGCAGAGTATTCTCAAATGGAGCTTATCAACTCTCAGAACTTGATGGTCGAAAAGTTATGATGCCTATTAATGGCAAATTCCTTAAAAAGTATTATGTATAAATATAAATCAGCAGACAAATTCATGTTTATAAATAAAATTTTATTTTATTTATCATGAATGATAGTACATAATATTAAGGAAGATCACTATCATCCTTCTCTATATTTGGACGCGGACCGCTGCAGTCCTTCTCGAAAACGCGATCAGCAAAGGAACTGAGAACTTCTTTACTGGAGCCCACGAGAAACTTGCAGGCTGCCATCCTCATGGCTTCCTCTTCTTCAGTCCTTCCTGGATCAAGCAGAAAGTCCAGAATATCTCGTGGCGGCTTGGGTACAGACGAACCTTCGCCTGCTTCTACTTTCTTCGGCTGAACTGGATCGGCAGGGCATTCTTCAGTGTCCTTCTGAACTTTCGAGATGATTTTAGCCTTCTTGGATGCTTCTTCAGACGATATTTTTATGTTGAAGAGTAGAAGTGTTCGTTCTTGTTAAGATTTCTGCTATATTTATAGACAGAAGTTCCTCGAATAATGAAGCGACACATTCATCTGACGGTTTGCTCGTTCATTAATGCTTGACAGTTTATCCGTTCATTTATCACATTCATCCGATGGTTCGTCCATTCATTAATATCTGACGGTTCATCCGTTCATTTATTACATTCATCCGACGGTTCATTTGTTCATTATCACCTGACGTTTTGTCCGTTCATTATTTTCTATCAATTTATTAAAAAGTGGGGATTCGTTATTTATTACGTTTTTATAACCTCTGAATAAATGCTGAATCTACTTACTCATCTATCATTTTCCATTTTGTGCATAGAAATCAATCTATTTTTCTTTTGAGTTCCTACATATTATCACGTTCATGTTACCTCTGATAATATTATGTACTCTAAATCAGAAAAGAAGAATTCATTATCTATCATGTCCACAATTCATCCAGATAGATACAAATCATTGAGCATAGAAAGATTATCATTTCCACTCTCATATCATCATAAAAAGTCTATTACATTTTCTTAGACTTTCTTACAAATCATAATGAAAATCTATTACAATTTTGGATTTTCATACACATAACAAATAACCTAATAGAGATCTATTTTCTTCCTTGGATCTTCTCCGTCGGGTTCGTTGTTGGTGGCAATTCCTGACTGTCTGAGTTCCAGTGGCGACCAGAGCAGCAGGAATCAAACTCTGGTCTTATCTCTCAGATGAGAGGAGAACCGCAGAGTATGGCAGCCCGAAGGCGTGTTGCTGCCAATACAACTGGTGGATTAGGAGCGACCTTTCAAAGGAGATAGGAATGTATCCAACATTGGGATACAATTCCTAGTTCTGCCGTGAAAGGAACTCTACTACCCGATTTCTCGGGGTAGAGTTGACTCCACCGTCCAATTCTCCGTGTATAAAGGCTCTTCCTACCATCGGAGGAAGACCCTTCTATCCCACAAAGAGTTCTGAGTTGTCTGATTTATGCGTCAAAAGCGCATGAGCTCCCTGATGTTGGTGTCAGAAGAACGCTCCCCACAGCATCCAAATAGCCAATGCCAGTTCTAGAAAAAAATTTCAGCTAAGTTTCTGCAGAAAATAGCAAAGAAAAAGAGATTAATCAACGAAAGTGTCATTATCATTAGACACGCACTGGCCAGTCAGGTACACCCTATTTAGTCAGAAACAAAAAGTTTATCTTCAACAGTGAAAAGTGATACGCATACTACGTTGGACTTACCATCGAGATCAAACAGTTTTGTGTTAAGAGTTGGCAAACCAATGTCTGATGGTATAGTGCACAAGAAAACAACATCAGCAAGCATTGCTATCATCAATTTCTTGTTGAGAATGGAATCTTGCAAAAAGGTCATTCTCAGAGAAGAAGAAGAAGAATGAAGGAATGAGTATGCGTGAAACTCAGCTATCTATTTAAAGAGTCTAAGTGCAAGCCTATTTTTGGAAAGATCCGAATAAAAAGCGCTCTTAACTACGGAATGAGTGTCACGTGTGCTTTGGAAAATAGCACAACATTGGAAATATTCAAAGAGTGCCGCCTAATGCTCTTCATTAGTGCACACTATTCGGAGTAAAGCTAGCTTTCCGCGTAAATTTGTACCACAGAAATATTTGAACATTCAATGCAAAGATAAAGGGGTACAATATTTTTAAAACAGAAACATGAAAAAGACATGCCCTATTTTACAGAGCGACTGAGCTTGGCGCCCAATTCTTCTACGCTGTTGACCCCCATACGGTGTAACAGAGCGTTGAGCGCTTCCCGCTGCTCTGCGAGGCTGCGTCCATTGGAAGAAGATGAGCCATCCAGACCAAAATGGCTCAGGAAGTTCTTGGCTAATTGTGTAGGGTCATCTTTGAACTCGAAAACTAAAGGCTCCGGTTCCTTACCCCATAGAGTAGGGTCGCCAAGGGCACAAAAACCCAACTTTCGTGCTTCTTCCTCAGCTTTCTCCTTCGGTGTCATGTTGACGTGAGATGAGGATTAAAGTCGAATCTTCTCCCCGTTTATATAAAAAAGCACGCCGGCGGTTCATATTCCACCATAAATTGGATGCAATTAGTCTCGAAAAATGAAGAGTCATCATGACATTTAATAAATTCATTTGCATGTTTTCAAAGCATTAAGGAATAAATATCTCTTTAAAGTCATCTCAGCGTGACTAAATTTATTTTATCATCTTGATTTCAAAGTATTTCGAAATAATTTATCATTTTTCAAAAACTTTGAAGGAGGTTTTGTAGGCCTTAAAAATGAAAGTCACGCTGAGTTGATCAGAACAAAGTCTCAAAGTCACGTAGAGTTGATCAGAACAAAGTCTCAAAGTCACGCTGAGTTGATCAAGACAAATGTTTAAAAATCACGCTAGAGACAGCTCATCATTTATCAGAAATGTCATTATGACTGACAGCACGACAGTCGAAGAATTTCTCCTCGTATGCCACGTATGCACGGAACTCGAGAGATCACAGCCGACTATTGCGTGACTTTTGAAATCTTCTTCAACAAGACTCAGCCTTCATCAAGTTGGCGTAGCAAAAGAGTTTCTTGTCATTTAATGCGACTAACAAAGTAATCACTGTCAGAGATTTTGTGTCAGTCGAGGCACATCAAATCAAGACAGCTGGCAGTCCTGCCTCAAGCTTGCGTATATTTTGAGCCTTCTGGCTCAAGTCTGCATGTATTTTGAACTTCTATGTTCCTTCATCAAGTTTGCGTAGATTTTGAAGCTTTTTGCCCCAAGTCTGCGTAGATTCTAAAGCTTCCTGCCCCAAGTTTGCGTGGATTTTGAAGCTTTCTGACCCAAGTCTGCGTGGATTTTGTCCTCAACGAGCCTGCGTGGATTTTATCAAATTGGAGTACGTGGCAGCCATGCCACTGATCTCTCGCTTGCGTGTCCTGTAACTTGCATACGACTCATGCATGATTGCCATGTGTCCAATAGTTATAGGCCACGTCTAGTAACTACTCACAACCTTGCGTATGTTAGATCCTGCGTGATTTTCAACTATGCACAGGCTGTGAAGACAGTTATCCTTTCAGTTATTTTTGACTCTATAAATAGAGTTCTTTTCTCATTCATTGTACAGATAGACAGATATCTAAATTGCTGTTAAAATTTTGAGAGCTTTTCTTCTTCGCATCGTCCAAGGGATAAAGCGATCGTCTTCTAGATCGGATTCCTACAGTTGTAATTTTCCCAGATACACAATAAATAAAGTGAATTTCTTTATGGAAAATAGTTCCATAGCTGTCTGCATTCCGTAATATCACAACTACCGTGAATCGCAGAGAGGATTACGCGTTTGGGGATCAACGGGTGTTCCATCCAGCAAGACATGGCCTGACTGGAGTCTTGGATGATAGTGATTTTGATGACTTTGGAACAGAGAATCTAAATGTCGTGTCTGCCTGCAATGGCTGAGTGAAAGCCTAACTGTAGTTGGATGGATTTGAGCCTCTTGTGAGAGATTTTGGGTTCGATGATGATCAAAATGTCGATCTTGTGAGTTTTCTTAAGGCTGGTGATTCTTCTCATCATAGGTTTGTTCGCCAGACCGCGGACATTCCAGGAGAGAATATTCAGCATTAATGGAGCTTTGGGGGAGGGGTTGGTTGGACCGCTTTGCTGCGGGCCTGGTGTGCATAGACGGGGATTTAGCAGTTCCTTTTTTCTCGGTTTCCTGTTGGTAATGGGCGATCTCTCCATCTTCTTAGGGAATGAGTTGAAGGAACAGTCCTCGGGGAATTTTGGGGGTGCTACCATTTCTCCTGCTGAATCGAGGTCAGGATGCTCCCACGGGATAAGGAGGGAGTCGTCGGAGATGCCAATCTGGTCCCCTTCGGCTTGGAGAGGGAATACAGCGACGAGTACCTGAAGACCTCTACGGGCCTGCTCTGGCCCTAGGATGGCTAGAGTGTCAACTGTGGTGTTACCGAGCATAGTGTGCAGGTCGACGGCTATCAGAGGTGCTAGAAAGGATTCTTCTGCGTTCTCAGGGAGAGGGACGCTAAGGTCCTCAGAGACCATTCCGGGATCTTGGTCGAATTCAGTATGATAGATCGAATCCAGAGAGGAATCAATTGCTTCTGACACGAGGGCGCTGAATTAATTGGACAGAAAAATGTTAGGTGGGTGGTAGGGGACTACTGCTTTATCTGCTGAGGTGCTTCTGCTGGATTTGCCTTCGCTGGAGTTGAATCTGGTGTGGGAGTTCGGAAGAGGAAGCAGGGGTGATTTGGCACATTTTTGATGCTGTTCCTTTTGGGGTCAGGTTCTGATTTCCCTGGTTTCTGTCTTAGCTCTGGATGGAGATGGAGGCAGTACTTCGATAGGTGACCGCGTAAATTGCAGTGAGTACAGAAGATTATGTGGTTGTCATAGATGACTTGCTGAGTGTGGGTTTGGTTTCCAAGTTTAATGAGGATATGGTTGGGGGGATGTGAGGTGAGGTCGAGTGTAAGCCCACTTCCTAAAATTTAAAATTTTTATTTTATTTTATTTGTTTATGATTAATTTTATGGTCATTGGGAGTCATGCCAAAGCTTGTTGGTGAGTTATGACCATCTTGTGGTCACATGATCTCTAGATAGGGTTTATATGCATTCTATAGCTATATTATATTTTATTATGATTTTTAGACATTTTTATATATTGTTAAATATTTATTCTATGAAGATTTATATTTATGAATGACTTTCATAATTTATTTTGAGGTCATTTGTGACTATTTTGAGACCCATTATTTTTCTTAGGCCCTAATACCTTAAAAACCAATTTCTATATTTTCTAGGATTTTTAGGAATTTTTTGGAATTATTTTGATTATTAAATATTGGGAAAACCTATTGTCTAGGACTTCTAGAATTTATTGTGCTAGCCTATGAGCATATATTGACCCCAAATATTTTTCTAGGGTTCATTATGCTATTTTACATTTTCTAGAATTTTTACATAATTTTTGGCAATATTTAAGTATTTATTTATTAGGGTTTATATATTTTTAAAGGCTTCCAATATTTATTATGAGGCCATTTGGGACTAATATGAGACTACGTATTTTTATTTTGACTCTAGGGGGTTAATTATAATTTCTATAGTTTTCTACAAATTTTCTAAAAATTTTAGATATTTATTTGGAATTATTTGGATTTAAATCGATTTTTAAAACGGTTTTCTGAATTTAATTATAGAATCAAATGCCCTGTCAGCAGGCCGGGCCCACCTGTCAGCCGCTGGACAGAGCGGGGCGGGCCTAGCTGTCAGCTGCGTCAGCAGCTGACTGTGCAGCTCATGAGTCATTAGGAAACCGACTCCAAGTCGGCTTGGCTCCAAGCAACTCGGCCATCTGGCCGTTCATTTATTTGAGCGGGGCTAAGGAGATGATGACACGTGTCCCTAGCCGCCCACCAAATCAGCCAAGCCGCCTATATATATATATTTGTGGGGTTTTTTTCGAGAAACCCTAGATTAATTATCTGCCGACTTTTGGAGTTTTGATCCCAGTGATCCCCCAACTTCTCGAGGTGATTCCCGCCAACCCGACCTCCTTTTAACGTGCCGTTTTTTTTTTGGATTCGTATCGAGGTAAATATTCTGAATATATAATTTGTTTTCATAATTTCTGAACCTAAATTTTTGGAAAATTCGTAGAGTGTCGGTTGTCTGAAACTTGACACGTTTCGATTTTTTCGAGATTTCGGGCGAACCAGAAATCAAAATCACGAACTGTTTGATATTTCAGAAAGCTACCACAGAGCTCTACGACATATATTTTTTCCAGAAATTATTTAGTTCATCTAGTATTTTATTTATTCTGTTGAACTCAGAACTGATCGGTTGATCCCCGTTTTGGTCACGATTAGCCATAACGGCAATATCTTTTGACCAAAGAGTGATTTTATGGCACGGTTGATTCCTGCACACTTGTGGCGCCAAAATCTACCAAGATGCACTTTCAAAATCTAGAGTTCATAGCGTTTGACTAAAAATTCAATGGCACGTCTCGATTTGCGTGCCATGGTTTCCAAAATTGAGAAACATGACTTTTGATGGCCAAACTTGTATGTTTAGATTATATTCAGATTATTATTAGGTTAAATTAGGGTTTTAAGTGAATTATTATAGAATTAATTATTATTAGATTAGTAACCCAACTAGCCACTATTTAGAACTAGAACATTAGAATTAATTTGTGGTTTTCGTGCACGGTTCGTGGTGCGATGTGTGTTATAGGTTGACAGCTTATAGATCGGCATCCTCTCATCCTTGGCTTGTGACTATGGTTTGTGCAAGGATTCAGGCAAGTACGTATTGCATTTATGTTTTAGTTCATTATAACGTTTACTCTATAGTTTTCTTGTTTGATATCCGTTGAGTCATTGCAAGGATTCAGGCAAGTACGATTGTGACACTGTAGTTATCGTATCATTCTTAGTGTGTCATTGACCGTTATTGATTGTTAGAGAGTCGGGAGGGGAAATACTCGGTAAATACGTGAACAAACCCAATTACCGTTACCGAATGAAAGCTAAGTCATACACACCCACGTATGAGTTAGCCGTACCAATTACTAAATGATAGCCATCGTATGATGTGCCGTATTAGCCCAGCCGTTTACGTATTAAAAGGTATTTCACACACACATAGTGGTTCCTATTTTTTCTTTATCTAGTCCATTATCTTGCTAGTTCATATCTTGATCGTTCATACCTTGCTAGTACTAGTTCTTTATATACTCTTGTCATCATTGTTTCTTGTTGTTCTAACTTATTTTAGAATAACAACATTAATTGTAATATGGTTGTACTCTGCTCCTTTCCTGACTGGATCGTTGTTATAGGTGAGGATGGCGTGTCTACTTTTGCACTATGGACCACACGAGGGGGAGATAGAGACTCAAAGGCCAAACCATAGAAGACTAGTTAGATGTATGGTAGTTTTCTATAATTGTAAAAGCTTATATTCTTCTTCAAGTGTAAAACTTCTAAATTTTGTAAATTTGATTTAGTTGTTGTGAATGAGCAGTTAGTATTTATGAGAACTTTGTTTATTGTGGGCTAGTCAGCGTACTACCGCCGATACCGCGGCGTAGGCTGGGCTTGGACACGTCTCGTATCCGATAAGCGGGTGCGGGTCGTGATATCGAGTTCTACACATATCTTCGCGTAGTGAGCTTTGGTCAGGTTGCTGGTTTCGGCTGCGGTAGCCACGTAGGTCCCAAAGGAGTTGGCTATACGCTTAAGAGCCGACGGGACGAAGCAAATGAGAGGGAGGTTAGGTAGGGTGACCCAGGCGGCGACCGTCGTTGAGACTTCCTTAGTGTTAAAGTACGGAGATGACTTGATAATCTTTATCTGATGGGAGTCAACCCTCCCACTGCCTTTGGACCAGACTGTCCTGTGGTCTAGGTCGGAAGATAGGTGTAACAGAATATACCTCAGGTCGAGGGGGCTACCCTGTACTCCGCTGATAGCCGCCAACTGGCTATAACCTCTGCCACCCGGCAAGCTTGGGACAGCCGACTGAGAATTTGAGGACGAAGGAGTAGGGAAATGTGGAGGCCAGAGAAGAGAGTTCCTGGTTGGTGAATGACAATGTCGGCATGGAAGATGCCTGCGGGTATTCAACTTCGAAAAGAGGGATGTCCGGGAATATGAGCCCCGGCTTAGGTGCCCTGTTGGATGAAGGATGTCGGCAAAGGAAGTGGTCGGGCGATGAGAAGTGCCAGGGACAGGAAGGACCGGAAGGGGGGTGGGACCAGGTGACGCAGAGCCCGAGAGAGGGAGACTCGCGACCAGAGAGGGGGGCAGGCCCTGAGGGATCCCAGGATGCGCACTCACGGGGCCCCGGGAGGGAGGGGGCGGAGGAGGGAGGGGGATGGGTAGCACCAAAAGGGGGGAGCGCCCAGGAGTCCAGCCGCGTCAGAAAGCAACATCACGTCTACCGGCGATGGTGGGTGCAAATAGGATACGAGGAGATAGGCCATACCCGATCCAGACGGAGGAAGGGTTAGGGTTGGGGGGTTGCGTCCAAAGGGACCATATCAAAGGGCGCAAAAAGAGGAGTGTAGGGATGGGGGAGGGGGTGGCGCCCAACGGGCCTACCGCAGGAGGCGCAGGAGGAGAAAATGGAAGAAAAGGTTGGGTTACACCCGTCCTCAGCGCAACCGAAGGGTGGGAGAGGAGACTAGCACCCAATGGGGTAACGCCCACCTGGCCCACAGACGGATGTGCAAGATGAGGAATTGAAAGCGGGGATGGGTGGCGCCCAAAGGGCCCACCAAAGATGGCGCAGAAGGAGGACATGAGGCGCCCATCAGGACAACGGATCCAGCAGCGCCTAAAGGGGCCGCCAAAGGAACGGCCACACCAAGCGGCGTACCCCAAGCAGACGAAGGCCCGCAGCAAAGGACCACGCCGGAATACCCGTCCCCCAAGAGCGTGCGGGGCCCGAGGCGCTAGCGGACAAGCCAAAGAATCCGGAAGGCGCAACTCGCGCCCCAAGTGAAGGCGCAGGGTCACCCTAAGCTGTGCCCCAATCCTGAACACCAGGGGCGCTGGTGGTGCCCGCAGCACCAAAGCCCACCCCTAAATAAACTACGCCAGGCTGAGCTCAAATGGGACCCGCGCCATAAGATGCGCCAGGCCAGAGACTAGCGGGTCCATAACCAAAGACCGATTCAGTTATGCCCAGCGGGGCAACCGAGGGGGCGACCGCTCCAAAAGGAGAGCCCAGATCTAACGAAGGCACGTGGCCTGCTGGGCCACACTTCCTTAACGCGCCAGGGCTCACACACCCCATGGAGGGTATGGAAGTCAAGGTCCTTGATGAATTCAAAAAACGAATCAAAGAAGAGGAGCGGGAGGGTGGTGAGGGTGCCGATGGCTGAGGGGCGAAGGGGGAACCGAGGGAAAGGGAAAGGCGGGGCAGTTTCGGTGATGGGTCATCGAAAAGGCGAACACGGGGAGGCGTCTCCTGGGGTGAGACATCGGAAGAGAGGAGCGGGAGGGGGTGAGAGGAGGAAGAAGGTGTGGAAGAGGGTGAGAGCGGAAAAAAGGGGAAGGTGAGGGGTGGAAGGGAAGGGAGAGGAAGACAGAAGGGGGATGAAGGGGTGGGGGCCCGACGCGGAGAAGAAAAAGCAGGAGGAGGTGGCAGATCGGAAGGGATCCCCAGAAGCGTGAGGAGGTCGGGAGAAGAAGCCATGAGGGAGTTGAAACAAGGGGGAGCCAAGCACTGGCGCAGCACCCCGGCGGCGGGCGTGGCAGCCCAGGCGGGGGAGATCGCCCCGAGAGCGCTCGCGCAGGAGAGCAGCATCCGCTCGAAATTTTTTTATATATATATATACATATATATATATATATATATATATATATATATATATATATATATATATATATATATATATATATATATATATATATATATATATATATTCAAAGATATGATGCAGAGCTCTCCCGTTCCTGCTCCCTTCTTTTTCGATGAGACCTTTTCCAACGGCTCCGCCTAGGCCGGTGGGCACCAGCCAGGTCCTCCTTTGTCCGCCCTTCCTTCTTCCTATGGTTGCCCTCCTCCGGGTTCGGCCAGGAGTCCAGCCTCCCGACCTCATCGTCGTCCTTGGCCCGCGGTCCCCGTCTCTCCCATCCTCCCCTCGCCAGACTGTCTCCCCCCCGCCCGCCTTCCCCGTGCCAGGCTTCGTCCCCTATCACCTCCCCTAGCCTCCCCCAGTTCCCCATTCCCCTTGCAGGCTGCGACGCCTCCCCCCGTCCAAGAGTCCTCTGTCTCTCCTTTTTTTGACCTCGTCGGGCTGCAGCCAGTCACTAAGCTCTGTGGCATAGGGCGGCCCCCCTTTTGCCACCGCCTTTTCCTCTCACTGGGGTACGACCTCCTCGAGAGGGTTTTTCAAAAATTTGAGTTTGAATTTTTGAATTTCTCTCCACGGTTCTGGTACGTTCTCTCGGCCGAGGGTCGCACCTTTTTGTGCCCTTGAGCGTTTGGGCACATATACATGGCCTCATGTGGGCGAATATGGAGACCCTTGCGTCCACCCTGTGGGCGCATACTCTATCCTCGTCGTGGGTGCATATGGCATGCCGTATTCTGTGGGCGAATATGATGGCCCCTCTTTCGCTTGCGTGGTAGCCTGCGAGCTCCCTCCATTGGGTGCATACAGTCTTCAACCATCCTCGGTGGTCCCATCTATCGGTCGCTGCTCTGCTGCTCCCTCCTTGGGCGCGTATGGCGCCTCTCCTCCTTGTGTCCCGGCATAGGCGCATACTCTAGCACCCCCCTTGGCGCATACGCTGGGCCGTCGCCCCCTTGCATGGCAGCCTTCGAGTTCCCTCTCCTAGAGGAGAATACGGCCTTCCGTCGTCCTCAGTGGGCATTTCTGCAAGCCCCTACTCAGCTGCCCTATTTGTCGTGATTGCCTCTGCGGCCTACACTGGCGCATTTGGCCTTTCGCTGTAGGGCACTTACGACCACCCGGTCTCCGTGGGCACTCTCGACGTCCACCCCCTTTCTTTGTGGCCGTATTTAGGGTCGCCCCTTCTCTGGACGCCTCTCGTCTTTCTCCCTCTTCGGTCCCTTCTGGCGGTTGTTCCCTTCTTGGCGCATTCCCTGTACGAGTCCCTACTAGCTGTTTCTTACCCCCTCCCCTCTCTTCTCTATCCATCCTCCACCCTTTCCCCTACTTCTTCTTTGCAGTCTGTTGCTAGTGGTTCGGGCGCTCTGCCCGTAGCCGCTCCCGCTATCTCCCTTGATGCAACCGACCACTGCGGATGTGTAGCACCCCTCATCTCGCCCACCTTGACCCCCTTTTCCTTCCCCACCCCCTTTGGTCGCTCTCTTTCTGATGACCTTTTTGCTCTCAACCCCAGCTTGGTCACGGCCCCCCAGACGGCTGTAGCCGCTCCTCCTCCCTCCTCATTCGAACGGCCTACCCCAGCATGGCTGGGGAACCGCCACCTCCGTCGGCTTCTCCGACCACTTCTTTCGCCGACAAGCTCCAACCTGACAGAGCATCCAAGCAGGGCATCCTGTTTCCGGACGTCCCCCTTCCAGATGTGGTGTATCCTCTAGCATCTTCCATGCCTGCGGTGCCCTTCACCGACCAGGAACTGTCCTCCATGGCTACTTCCTTTCCATACTCCTTCGTGCTCAAATTCTCCTCAGGCTGCCCCAAACTTTTCTGAGTTTAAGAAGTTATTGCCAGTTGGCGGTTGTTGGCAGAATACAAGGTTGCCCCCTCGACCCTAGGCTTATCCTGCTCTATCTCTCCTTCGATCATGATCACAGGACCGTCTGGTCCAAAGGCACCAGTAGAGTAGACTCCCACCAGATGAAGATAATCAAGTGGTCTGCAAGCTTTAACACCAAAGAAGACTCAGCGACGGTTGCCGCCTGGGTGACCCTTCCCAATCTTTTCTTTATTTGCTTCGTTCCAGTGACGCTTAAGCGTATAGCCAACTCCTTCGGGACGTATGTGGCCACGATAGCAGAAACCAGCAACCTGACCAGAGCCCACTACGCCAAGATATGTGTGGAACTCGACCTCACCTCCGAACTCCCAAACCAGATCTTCATTGAACTTGGGAACCATACTCACACCCAACAAATCATCTATGATAATCACATAATCTACTGCTCTCACTGCCATTTGCACGGCCACCTCTCCAAGTATTGCTTTCGTCTTCATCCGGAACTCAAGAAGAAACCAGCACAGAAAGGAACCCACACCAACGGCGGCCAGGAGGCCCAACCACTACTGCTTCCCTTACCAAACTCCCATACCACATTTAACTACAGAGAAGACAAGTCTGGCAGAGGTGCCCCCTCGAACAAAATGTTCATCCCCTACCACCCACCAAATCTACCCCTCTCCAACCAGTTCAACGACCTCATTTCGGAAACGAACGACCCCCCTTAGAAGATAACCTCTTATGTAGACTCTGTAGTGGCCACCGAGCCGGGCTTAGAGGACAACAGCGACCCCCATGGAGACGGTGGAACAGCCGTCAACTCGGAGGACAACAGTGACCCATTGGAGGTGGTAGAGGAGAACCTCCTAGCCCTTCCTAAAGTCTCAGACCCCCATGGAGTCACCGTCGTAGACGCCCTTTCAATAATAAGGCCAGAGCAGGCTCGACAAGGACTTTAGGTCCTTACCGTCGGTTTCCAACTTCAGTCGGAAGGAGACCGGATTGGGTCCATCGCTGACACCATCACCATCCCTCCTGAGTTATCCGAGCTGGCTCCGCTGGAGAATTGGCCGATCCTACCGTAGTCCCTCTTCCAAATCCTTCAGAGGATCCTACCATCGACACATCTTACTCGAAGGCAGGAGTGGCCACCACCTCTACCAGGGAACCTAAAAAAAGGGGCCGCAGAGTCCCGACCATGCATACCAGGTCCGCAGCCAAACGGACCAAACAACCATCCCCCAACCGCCATTAACGTGGAACATCCTCTCCTGGAATGTCCGCAGTATGGCGAACAAACCAACCAAGAGGAGAATCACCAGCCTGAAGAAGATTCACAAGATCGACATCTTGATCATTCTTGAACCCAAATTTCCTTACAAGAGAATTAATCCATTCAACTGCAGTTAGGCTGCCATTGCTGGCAGACATGACATTTGGATCCTCTGCTCGTAGGACATCAAGATCGGAGTCATTCAGGATTCCAAACAAGCTCTCACTTGCTGGATGGAACACCCTTTAATTTTTAAGCGTGCTATCTTATCCGCTGTTCTTGGCAGCTGTGACATTGTCGATCGTATACACCTATGGAACAACCTCCTGTACATCCACCACCTCCACCCTAACATCCCGTGGCTTTGCATCAGGGACTTTAATGCTATCACTTGTAGAGAGAAAAGACAGGCGGCTGACCCCCCTCCTTCGGCTATGCTAGAATTCAACAACTTCATCTTCAACTCCCACCTCTCCCTCCTCCCGTTCACCGGCAATGCATTCACCGGGTGCAACATGCAGGAAGGCGATCGACGGTAATACTTCCGCCTCGACCGGGCCCTTACGAACGCCCAATGGCATGGGAAGGGGACCACATCTAAGCTGTCCTACCTCAATGCCAGTGAATCAGACCACGCCTCCTTGTTAGTTGGCATTACCAGCAATTCTAGCCAGTCCAAAAAGAGCTTCCGATTGCTGGACTTTTGGAGCGAGCAACCCCAATTCTTAGGCATAGTTACGGAAACCTGGAATCGACCAGATTCTACCGACCCTCTTACTCGGGTTGCCATCAAGCTCAAGGCCACGAGGAAAGCCCTAGCGGTCTGGAGCAAACAAGCCTATGAGGATATTTTTCAAGCTACTCGAGAAGCTGAGGATGACGTTACCCGTGCCGAAGACAGGTTCATGACCGACCGTTTGCCAGCTACCAGAAATACCCTTAACCTCACTAAAGCTATCCTCAAATTTAGGCTGAAAGTCGAGACCAATTTTTGGAAGCAGAAAGTAAGACTTCGATGGGACTGCGAAGGAGACAAAAAATTGAGTTACTTCCACGCCTGCGTCAATGGGCGTAGACATAAACTCACTCTTCATCAGATAGCCGATGACAACGGGATCAACATCACCGAATAAAAGGGTATCTAAGCGACGGCCGCACAGTTCTACTCCCGACTGTTCTCCAAAGAATCGGTCCTCAGAGACAACACCTTTCTGGTAGAGATTCTCCAGCTTATTAGCGACACCGACAATATCCGGTTAGAACATCCTCCCTCCGAGCATGAGGTAAAAGATGCCATATGGGGTCTTCTTTCGCTCATGCTGGAAGATTATCAAGGAGGATCTTCACAAGACGGTTACTGCATTCCTCTAAGGAGCTACTTATCCCAGAGCCATCTCGAGCACCAACCTGATCCTCATCCTGAAGAAAGGCAACCCGGAGACGTTCCACAATTTTTGCCCAATCAGCCTTTGTACATTCACCAACAAGAATATTTCCAAGATCATCGCTTCTCGCATATCCGATCTCCTACCCAAGATCATCTCGGAGGAGCAGAGTGGCTTCGTCAAGGGAAGAAACATTCAAGATAACATCATATTAGCCCAAGAGTTAATTACCTGCATGAAGCTCCCAGCAAGAGGGGGCAACATAGCCATCAAATTGGACTTAGAGAAAGCTTACGATAGACTGGACTGGTAATTCATGATCTGGGTGTTCAGGGCCTTTGGATTTTCTGAAAACTGGACCAATATCGCGTGGAGATCGATCAGCAACTCGTGGTTCTCTACGGTTATCAACGGACAGGCCGACGACTTCTTCAAATAAAGTCGCGGTGTCAGGCAAGGTAATCCTCTATCTTCCACCATCTTCATCATTACGGCGGACACCTTGAGCAGAAACCTTAACAAGATGAAGAGCACCCCTAACTTCCAGCACTATCATACCGTCAGCGGATGCCTGATCGCCACCCACCTGGCATTTGTTGATGATATCCTTATCTTCTTTTCCAGAGAGGCCGGGTCGGTAGATGTGATCCACAATACCCTTCAGAGATACACCAGGTGCTCAGGCCAGAAAGTTAACACGGACAAAAGTGTCATTTACACCCACCGCAATATCAAAAGAGAACACGTGGAAAGCCTCTCCAACATCTCCCCCTTCCCCATCAAACATCCTCCATTCCACTTCCTAGGTTGCCCCCTAGTGTACGGTAAATCTAACGCTGGGATTTTTGAGGACCTGATCAGACGCATCAGGAAAAAACTCGAGGGTTGGCATAATGCTACCCTATCTCCGGGCGGTAATATGATCCTCATCAATCACGTCCTCACTTCCATTTCCATCTACACCCTGGCAGTATGCTCCCCACCAAAGAAAGTGCTTTCCTCGATCGACAGCATCTTTAGCAACTTCCTCTGGGGGTATCAAGGAGGCAAAGACAAGCACCATTGGGCAAGTTGGGATACCATAGCTTGTTCCATCGGAGAGGGGGGCCTAGGATTCACCAAACTGTCACACATCGTTAATGCCTTCTCGATGAAACTATGGTGGAAGCTTCGCACGAGCCACAACTTATGGACCAGGTTTATGAAGGCCAGATACTACAAGCACATCCACCCGTCGACGACCATCTCGAATAGCAGATCCTCCGCGTCTTGGCATCGTATTATTATCGGTCGGACTCTCACAGAACCCGTCATTCGCCTACAGTTAGGCGACGGGAGTTCCTCGCCATTCATGGAACGCTGGGTTGGCACTACCTTGCTTCCCAATCTTTCTGCCGCCCCTAGGAACAATACTATCAAGGACTTGTGGGACTCCTCTCATAACAATTGAGACTGGAACAAGGTCCGAGTTTGGGCCGGATCGGATGCTGTCGACAGCATCCATCGCAGCGGATTGACGATCGGCACGGAAGCAGATGAGATCAGGTGGTCGGCCGTAGCTACCGGATCATTCTCGATTAGATTGGCTATGTAATGTCCCACTCCGCGTGAGGCATTGGGTTGGCTTGTTGGATGGGATCAGAATGTTGGACCGTGAGTTGGACCGTAACTTGTATTAGAGATCAAGAGAGTTAAGATTGATGCAGTCTCTCTTAGCTGGCTAAACGGATTAAGTGTTGGAACGTGGCTCACTGGTGGAGCTACTCTTAGGAGAAATGTGTACAACCGGAATAAGAAGAACTTTTTATGCATGTGAGTAGAACTATCCATCCTCCTCCTTACTCCTTCATGCTTAATAAAATAGAGTATTGAAATGCTATGAATTATCCCTAAATGTCCCATGTTTTAGTTGCTGAATAATGGAGATGCTTATTATGAGAATTATTGAATGTATAACACATGATCATTAAACTGCTGAATGAATCACCCTTGAACTGCTAATGTGACTTGATGCCTGTGTAACACCCAGTTTTCCAGATAAAGATAATTTTCAAATTTTGTAATTATAATTATTATTTATTGATATTTATTCACATTATGGTTTTTGGTGATTCTTAATCATTTTAAACGATTTAAAAACTGCTTTAAGTCATGACTTGTGATTTTGATGTGCTGCTAGTGAAATACTAGAGACTGCATGACCTAGAGCCTAACCATGTCATTAGGATGATTTAATTATCATTTTAGCTTGAGGGTATTTTTGTCATTTAGTGAAGTTTGAATTTATTCTTAAATTATTGAATTGGTGATTCCTAGTTTGGGCTTTGACTTATAGAGACTTGTAGACTAGTCTAGAAGCTAACCCTAGCCATGGAGACCCTAGTCTAACTTAGGTTAACCTACTTTTAGTCATTAGAAACTAATTTTGGAATATGAGGATTAGTTTAAGTGAAATCATTTCATAATTTATGGTTTAATGAAATGACTTGTGATTTAATGACTTAATGACTTGTGACTTGGCCCATGGCCCATAACTTGAACCCTATCCCTAAGTTTAGCCACAAGTGACTAGCCACTAGGGCTTCCCTCCTTATAAATACTCTTCTCATTTAGTTCTTGCCTCCTTTGTGTCATTCCAACACTTAGAGAAAGGAAAGGTAAATCCCCATTCTCCTAAATTCCTATTTTATTCATTTAATTTGTTTTTCATCCTAGTCTTTTGTATTGGGTTATAATTAAAGTTTATGGACTGTTGGTGGAGAGCTATTTCAGCTTGGGATCAATTTGGAGCATTTGGCCATCAAGAAGAACACCCCCCATTTGAAGCTTTTCTTGTAATTTACACTTATAGGTAAAACACTACAAATTGTATTTTTATTCTGATTTCTTTGCATATTAGGCTAGGTTTAGGTGTCCCTTAGCTGTCCCACAAGTTTGGTAGGATTTCGTGTCCGTTTGGTGTCCGTATCGGACACGTGTCTATGTGTATGCTTATGTGTTCGACGAAATGTCGCAATGAAATGAATTTTCATATTTTCCAAAACTAATTATATGGTTGTGTAGCCCGATATATGGGGATTAATTATATATACGACTGAGCATGAGTTGGACCCCTGTTCGTGTCCAAAATCGGATACGATCTTGCTGTTGGACACTGCACAGGGGAGTACTGTGCTCCCCTGCTGCCCGAGTGTCCTGTAGGACATGACACAGATTTGTATGGTATAATTTTTGGTCGACACGTGCGGGCAATCACTGTCAGCATGCACACCAATTTTGAGGCAACTTCGTCGAGTAGATTGTGAGAAATCATACGCGCACGAGTTTTTTAATACACCGTGTACACTAAAAGTCGACCACTGACACAGCTTTATAACTTGGACACGACACGGGTTCGACCCAGGTCAGAGTGTGGAAATCCTAGCCCTACTATGGACGAACCCATATGCACGAGCTCGACCCACCCCGAGCTCTGTGTCGAGTCCACAATGACTCGGCACGCGTGCACGGGGACTGGGATTTCTGTTTTCTATCATTTTCAATTTTAGGATTTTGGACACCTCGTGTCCTAATTCTTGGACTCGTGGGTGTCCCATTAGACACGTAGACACCCCTCATTGTCTGTGTACACTTAATTTACTCTGTTGTATACTTCGTTCACCCTTGCACACTCTTTGATACTCATATTTAGTTGTCTGCAAACATACACTTGTATCTGAACATCTGTTGCATACACTTGAATGGACACTGCATTCGAATGTACCCATACATGACCCTTTGAATTCATTAGTGATTTTTGTCCATGACATATCTGTCATTTACTTGTTTAGGTTCAGTTCAAATGGGATTTGGGTATCAACCTCTACAACAATCGAGTTTTCCTTAGATGTTCAGTCTAGAACATTACATAATGTTCTGATGATTGGTTCAGTCCATTATTTTGGTCGAGCCCCACATCCATATGATATATCCTGCATTCCCAAATGAGCCCTACAAACATTGGAACATGTTCTGCATATGCCATTCATCAGTTTTGATGATTTAGTCCATGTTCATATTTGGGACTCCAGATTCCTATATGGTTCCAGGTTTAGTTCATGTCCTATACCACCTGGTACTTACCAGTTTGCAGTATCAGTCCTAATTGTTCAAGGTTCAGTCCTTGATAATGTTGTATCATCCATACTCGATTCTCAGTCCATGGGTATAGCATTCAGTCCTAATTCACTAAGGTTCAGTCCATTAGTTCTAACTGTTCTTCCTTGTCATTGACACAACACCATGTTCATTTCCCACTACCTCACATTGGTATCCTTCCATCACTACATTGATGAAACATACACTGAATACATCTAGTTGTAGACATCCTGTATTGCATAGGCATCTTTACATTCACTGCATAGCCTAGACATTGCGCACATTCATTTCCACATATTGCACTCTTTATTATCCACCGCATGCCCTGCATTACTGTTATTTGATAGCACCATGTTGAGGCTATTGTCATGCACCCCTCTGTAAGCCAACCTTACTGATACAAATATGTATCAGAGCATAAAGTGATTCACAGCCTTCAATTGTTCACCATATAGCCCACTGAATATCCTGAATATTATATATGTTCTGAACCCTTCATTGCATCCCTGTATAGGATTGACCACTGCCCAGGTAATGCCTTGCATCACCTATACAATGTTCACTGCACTTCTCTTAGTACATTCCATCATGACATCAAATCTTCATGTCTTTACAGTTGCATTGCATATCCTGCATGTATTGCATTGCCCAGGTAACAAGTTGTCAGGTTGCCTACTGCTTGTACCTTCATTTGCCTACTGCCCTCACTTGGATTCTGTCCAAACTTTGAAATTCATGACCTACATTCATGGTTCACTTTCAGTCCAGAATATTAGATATATTCCTTGCAATTAGAACCTTAGCCTAGCTATAACCTACTTTATATATATTATATATGTGCTCGAGGCCAAATTAGTTGGGTTGGCCTTGTGTGGGTTCAGTCTCTTTTTACCATGTTCAAATCCTTCTCTTAGTTCCTTGTGGGCATTAGTCTCAGTTGGGGAATATAGGTAATTGAACTTGAGTTGTTATCAATATTGCTAATATATTCTATAGGGATATGTGAGATGTAGTAATATACATACTATAGGGTTATAAAGTAGATATATATTTGGCATAGATACATCTATGTAACACATGTATTTAATTTGTAGACCTACAAATGGGATGCATGTGTTATAGTACATGTATATTGAGGTAAGGGTAGCATGGTACTTGTAGTAGTTTAAGGTTGAGATTGGTATAGGTTTGAACTTGTTTGACACCTTTAGCCTAAAACATGGTCAAATTGGAAAACCATAGATTAGAAGTTGACCAAGGTTTGACTAATTGACCAAGTTTGACTAGAGTGTTGACCAATAGTTAACCTTGACCTAGATTGGCTTAAAAATTATGTAGTTTACATTGTATCATTCAATTACCTTATATTGCACACATTATAACCTGTACTGCTTTATTAGGACATTGTGACTCCGGTGCAGATATCTATTTTCATCAGTTGTACAGGGTATCATGCGAGTACATTCTCTGATAGTTTTCTTTACTTATCAATTACTGTACTTCAGTTCTAGTTAGTTTTATGTGATTCTTACAACACGTAAGGATATTTCTGGATTCATGTATGCGACATACATACCATATTGTCTGGCCTCTATTACTGGTATCATCATGTCTGGCTTCTATTACTGGAATCACTTACTAGAATCACCCTGGAATCACTTGCTGGTATCATCACATTTGGCTGGACTCATCTCAATTCTCTTGTCGTATTCTGGATTCACTTGTACTTGCTTGGAGGGGAAATACTTGAGTAAGACATGTAGACATATCCCAATCTGGAATCTCCCAACTGGAATCTACTGGAATGATAGCCATCTCACACCCGGCCAGGTGTGTGATGTGCCATATTACCTACAGCCGTTTACATGTCGATCTCGGTATTTTAAAACACACTATTAGAGTATAGGCTGGACTCACCCTGAAATTATTGATCACTATGAATGGAATCATCTTATACTGGACACATCTTGTACTGGAATCACCTGTTATCAGATTCATGTTGTCTGGATTTACTTGGGTTTTTCACTTGTTTACATTTACATTCTGGACTTATATAATGTTGCTCTAGTTCAGCTAGTTTCTATTTACAGTCTTTATTGCTATGATTCTTCTCTTGTTTTACTTACCTTACTTTCCTTGTATCTTAACCGTTTCTCTATACCATCACCTGTATACAAACTACCATGTTCATCAATAAAACTGTCTATAACTGCTATATAGTTCTGTCATTTACTTGGGATTTCTTGATGAATTGTACTCGTTCCTGTCCTGACTGGACCTGTTAAAATTTTTACAGATGATTGCCCTGAGCACACTTGCCCTACTTACTATGGACCAGGAGACGGCTTAGCTACCTTTGGCCCCGACACCCAGGATGATATTTTGAGATTGTTAGAGATTATATTATCTAGTAGTTGGTTTTATTGTTGTTTTCAGTCATAGTTATAATCTTCTGTATTATCATATCGTGCTTAGACTGTGATTGAGATTACATTATATCTATACTTGTCCTCCGTTCGGAGTTGAGAGTTTGACAAGTACATTATATAATTGCGTAAGTTGCGGGTTATATAGTGACCTAGAACAGCGTTCTACCACCGATACTATGGCGTAGGCTGGGTGTTGTTACGCACTCGTACCCTCATAGTGGGTACGGGTTGTGACAGCCTGAGAATGAATTGATAACATTGTCCCTTTTGTTTAATGCTGCTGAAACAAATGAAATACTTGAATAATGAGATATGGTGCGATGGATACATGGGAAAGAACTGGCTATGCTATTAACACAATGAACTGATCGAGACTCTTGAATCATGTACTCTCTGTATAACTGTTGCAAGAATATGAAATGTTGCCTGTCTCTTATAAGAGATGAATGAATGAATAAATGTCCCTATGAAGTAAATGAATGTTATATTCCTTGTCAAAAGGAACGATATGAGAAACGTTGCAATAAAGCAACGAATGAGAAATAATAAAGTATGGGATCTTTGAGATCACTAAATGAAATGGTGGTAATGATGAAATGAATAAGTCATTGAATATTACTAATGATCACTGTTGCCTTTACTTTCCTTAATATGTTTTACCATGCGATTATGTTTACCATCGAGTCGGACACGCATTCGCATGTTCATAGACAACTTGTATACAAGGTTTGAGTTTTAATTTCCTCGAACGGTACCGGGGCGCCGGGACTGATTCGGCCTAGGAGGAAATAATGAAGAGTGCTGTGGGAGCACGGATAATACGGGGTGGCATAGAGGCTCACCACCTACTATGCTGACCGTATTATCTTAAAGTGAAATAAAATGAAAAGAGTCCATATGGTTTAACAACACCAGTGACCATGTAGTCAGGATGCACGCGAATGAATATTTTTGTGCAGGTAGAGTAAGTATATCGGATAACCTGTATTTGATGCAGGTACGAGGGAGTTGGCTATCGGTAAGAAATCGCTTAAGTGTGATTTACTCAATATCTGTGTCGGTTTAACTTGCGTTCTTAACGTGCCAATTAAATAATGCTGTATGTAGCCTTTCAGTATGAGAACCTGCTTAACATATTAAATTCAGTATGCTAGAAAGATCGATGCCATTCTATAAACATTGATCAAACATGATATACATGATAAGTGATACTTGAAGTGAGAATTGTCATAACATGTTTAAGATGTTAATGTTAACGATGCCTCAATGATGTCTTTGCCTGATAACACCAAGAATGCTATAATGATACGTCCATATGAATATTGCTAAGAATGTGTTTACATGATTCACTATGAATATTGTCCATGAACTGTAAACTTATGCCAGGTCCCAAATAGAAAGATTATTCTAATAAATGTTTCTTAAATGGTTACTTAAATGTTGGCTTAGGCGAGTGGGTTAGATTCTACTCGCCAGTACATAGATGATGTACTAACCCACATTTTGTGGCCAGGTGCTCGTGCTTGGGATATCCTATACACGAAGTTTTGGCTTGCTCGGTCCCGCGGCATCGAAAATTTGTTAGGCATACATAAGCTCTCCTTGTACAAGATGATGTCTTCTATTTATAAAGGGCATAATGTATGGAAAATTGTAATCAGTTGTACTAGTAAATTGTAAGCCAAGTCGGTATATCGAGTTGTAATCCAATGTATCCAAGTATCAAATGTAAGCTTTGTAGCATTATTCAGTTGGCTCTCAATGTAACGTAAGATTTGTTGTAAGTATTATACTTCAATACAAGTCTTGTACTCTTCTTCAATTATCAATAAAGAGAATAAAGTTCTATATATCTCTGTGTGACTTTAAGTTATCCTTTTATCTCTGCTGCTATAAAGATGTGATGTATTTCTATTCAATGAGAGAGATTGTTCTCATTGACTTCAATTTATCTGCTTCTGCAGCTGCGATGTGTTCCTATTTGAAGATAATCAATTATGTACGATCTTTACCTTGTACAAGTACAATACCAGACTTGTACGACATCATGCCCAGGCGAGGATGATCGATTCCAAGAAATAAAATATGTGAATAAATGACTCTATGAATCGGGGCATGACAAATTGGTATCAGAGCACGGCTTTACGTCCTTGGTCTCTTCTTGATTCGTCTCAAACCAAAGTTGTATCGACGATTAACCAAAGTTGCTTCCGCGATCACTCAACGTTGTTTCCGCGATTAAATCAAAGATTGCTTCTGCGATTATGTTGTTGTTATTCGATAATCATCCTATGTTGTTTGTGTCTGAAAGTTCGTTGACCCTCTTGGCTGCCTACTGGATGTTCCATACAATAAGTCTATATATATTGTGATGCCCCTGAATGAATGATTGTTGTTGGTTTGGACACAATTAATCCAACAATGACTCGATGCCATAGTATGCTATGTTGTGAATATTGTTCAGAATGTGAGAATAGAGAAAAGTGGCTATGTATGCTGTAACAAGTTGAGAATTGCATATGATGTTAGAAAAGAATTATGAATGTGGTAATTGATGGATGAGTTCAACAGAACTGGTGAGTTGACTCATGTGTACTGGCTAGTGCTTTTGAGACCCTAAGAATGTTGGCTTGAGATATTGAGACCCCGAGATGTTGGCTAAGTGTTGTGATCATTATAGATCATGGATGTCCGAAATAGATTTGAGTGGGATTATTTAAGGAAAGCTTCATTTTTGAGTGGTATATTGCCTCTACCACCTCAGAACTAGATGTATGTTGACCCTTTCCATAGGATAGCAATGAGACTATCTGTGGGTACTGGGTAGTGCCGAGACTTAGCTGGGAGTCATGTATTTTGCTTGATGACTTGAGTGTCCCCTGACGGTAATGTTATGCTGGGAAATAAGATTTCTAGAAATTGTAACAGGTGGTTTGGTTAGAAATTGTTTAGTCGAGTGATGACTCAGACTAGCAAGACAGTTAGTGTGCTATGGGTAAATAGATTTGGCTAGAGAATGTTATGGCTTAGAATATATGAATGACTTCGATTGGTGGAATACAAACCATATGTGGCTAATACAAAGTTGATTGCTAAGCTGAAAGTTTTGAAAATATTGTCGGTGACCCAAAGGAATATTAGAAAGCAGTGTCTTGATCCTAAGATGCGATACATGTTAACCCATCTGGATCTTCGAATGATAGAATCAAGTAAAGTTGAGCTTGAGCTTAACAAAATAGATAGTCGTTGCGTAAGTGTTTGTATGCTGAGGAATTGAAGTGTATCACATAATAACAAATAGTGACTATGAATACTTGTATTGCCTAGAGAATGGTTAATTGATACATGAATTATCGGATAGAATGGAATGAACTACTCGACCCTTGCGGTATGAGATTTTTAGAATGTCCGTATGAGATAGTTTGATGATTGAGAAACGAATGGGATTGAGAAATACAAACGTATTAGATAATGTCGGTATATGTGACTGTTGGTTGGGGGTATAGTTTGCTGGCTTATGACTTAGTGGTGTGACTTTGTCATACAGACAAAATAGTATGATTTTATAGTTATGTTAAGACTATCAGAATTGGTGACCCTTGAATAGTTAGCCTGAGCTTATGAGTTCGTGTGGGTACAAAGGTATTGGAATAGAAATTTGATCATTGGATCTTTTACTTGATGGATTATTAGAACGATGAGAATCGTATGTCGGGTAGGGATTGACCGTAATGATGATAGATCGATCTTAGTCGATCATTGGATAAGTCTAAGAATGAGCCTCTGTGGGAATTATTTTCTTGAGGAAGACCCTGGACAGATAGACTTGACCCTAGCGACCAGTTGATGACTTACCAAATTGTTGGTATAGCCGACAACAGCGATTAGTTATTCAGACTGAGTTGTTACCCATAGGTTTAGGTAGAGTTCCTTAGAACTGTCGGTTGCTTGTTGGCCCTAAGAATAAGGAACTAGTATAACCCTAGTAGCTGTCCACTCTAGGAAAGTCACCTGAATAATTAAGTTTAGCTGTCAGTGTAGCTAACCTTAGAGATTGACTAAATAATATGTGACCATTAGAGACCCATATGATGACCTTGTGGCATTGAACGAGAGATGGTGGTGTTGAGTATTGACCTAAGGAAATGTATGCTTCAATTTATGCCTTGGAGAATAATTGATCGGTATCTATAGTCGGATAGCTGGGTTAACCTTGACTGTTACATAGGACTGTACCCTTGGCTCGGATAATTGATAGTGGGTGATGTCGGATTATATCTTTTAGAAATGATGAATTGCCTCGGTAAAAATATTGTTGGAGTTGGGAAGGAATAAGATTGCGTGTTGTGAACTCCTGATATGATTGGCTCTCTGTTAGACCCTTGACCAAATGTTAGGACTATTATGCTTCGATAGAGAGCTTGTCCGAGTTGTCCCTGATGTTAAGTATTGTGGCCTGGAAGATAGTGATTGTGGCAAAGTGAATGAAGTAATAAGTCAATTGAAAGAATGCTAAGTCGGATTTGGAAAAGAGAGTTATATTGTGGCTGATCGAATCGCACTAACATGGAAGTTGGATGAAGTACATATGTTTTGGGGATGCCTAAAATATGTGTATGGATCTAGCTGAAGTGATAGGTTGCGACTGAGATAACATTATGGGAAGAATTTATCGTACTAGCGCGAACTTTGGCTGAAATGCATATGTTTTGGGGACGCCTAAAATATGTGTATGGATCCGAACGAGTGATATATTGCTACCAAGATAGAAATACAAGAAAAATGTTCGTGAATCAATAAGAAGTTACAAGTAATTGAAAAAGAGAAAGACAGATCGAATCGTTGATGGATTAAAATGGTACAATTGGATAGCTATTTTGAGATGACCGAGTGTGCTGAAATGAATATTAAATTGAAGCTGAATGAATAAACTGTTGTGACTAAGTGAATTAGCGAGATGAGTTGTTCTCTTAAGTTTCAAGGAAGAAACTTTTTCTGAGTGGTATATTATGTAATACCCTACTCCGCATGAGGCATTAAGTTGGCTTATTGGTTGGGATCAGAATGTTGGACCGTGACTTGTGTTGGAGATCAAGAGAGTTGAGATTGACACAGTCTCTCTTGGCTGGCTAGACAGATTAAGTGTTGAAACGTGGCTCGCTGGTGGAGCTACGCTTAGGGGGAATGTGTGTAACCGGAATAATAAGACCCTTTTATACATGTGTGTGGAACTGTCCTTCCTCCTTCTTACTCCTTCATGCTTAATAAAATAGAGTATTGAAATGCTATGGATTGTTCCTAAATATCCCATGTTTTAGTTGTTGAATAATGGAGATGCTTATGATGAGAATTATTGAATGTATAACCCATGATCATTAAACTGCTGAATGAATCACCCTTGAACTGCTAATGTGACTTGATGCCTAAGAATAGATTAATAATATTGTCCCTTTTGTTTAATGCTGCTGAAATAAATGAAATACTTGAATAATGAGATATGGTGCAATGGATACATAGGAAAGAACTGGCTATGCTATTAACACAATGAACTGAATGAGACTCTTGAATCATGTACTCTCTGTATAACTGTTGCAAGAATATGAAATGTTGCCTGTCCCTTGTAAGAAATGAATGAATAAATGTCCCTATGAAATGAAAGATTATATTCCTTATCTAACGGAACGATATGAGAAACGTTGTAATGAAGCAATGAATGAGAAATGATGAAGTATGGGATCTTTGAGATCACCAAATGAAATGATGGTAATGATGAAATGAATAAGTCATTGAATATGACTAATAATGCACTGTTGCCTTTACTTTCCTTAATATATTTTACCATGCGATTATGTTCACCATCTAGTCGGACACGCATTTGCATGGTCATGGACAACTTGTATACAAGATTTGAGTTTTAATTTCTTCGAACGGTACCGGGGCGCCGGGACCGATTCGGCCTAGGAGAAAATAAAGATGAGTGCTGTGGGAGCACGGATAATGCGGGGTGGCATAGAGGCTCGCCACCTACTATGCTGACCGCATTATCTTCAAGTGAAATGAAATAAAAAGAGTCCATATGGTTTAACAACACCAGTGACCATGTAGTCAGGATGCACGCTAATGAATATTTTTGTGCAGGCAGAGTAAGTATATCTGATAACCTGTATTTGATGCAGGTACGAGGGAGTTGGCTATCGGTAATAAATTACTTAAGTGTGATATACTCAATATCTGTGTTGGTTTAACTTGCGTGATTAACGTACCAATTAAATGATGCTGTATGTAGCCTTTCAATATGAGAACCTGCTTAACATGCTAAATTCAGTATGCTAGAAAGATGCAATACTATAAACAATGATCAAACATGACATACATGCTAAGTGATGCTTGAAGTGAGAATTGTTATAACATGTTTAAGATGTTAATGTTAACGATGCCTCAATGATGTCTTTGCATGATAACACCAAGAATGCTATAATGATACGTCCACATGAATATTACTAAGAATATGTTTACATGCTTCACTATGAATATTGCCCATGAACTGTAAACTGATGCCAGGTCCCAAATAGAAAGATCATTCTAATAAATGTTGCTTAAATGGTTACTTAAATGTTGCTTAAATGGTTACTTAAATGTTGGATTAGGCGAGTGGGTTGGATTCTGCTCGCCAGTACATAGATGATGTACTAACCCACATTTTGTGGGCAGGTGCTCATGCTTGGGATATCCTGTACACGAAATTTTGGCTTGATCGGTCCTGCGGCATCGAAGATTTGTTGGGCATACAGAAGCACTCCTTGTACAAGATGATGTCTTCCATTTATAAATGGCATAATATATGGAATATTGTTGTAGAAGCATGGAAAATATTAGAATAAAAGCATAGATAGCCCATGCGGCTTTGGGTAGCAAGCCTATGCGGCTCATACTGGAGTTGCCCCATACGGCCCGAAAGAAGACCCTCAGACTCATGCGGTTCGGGGATATATGCGGTTCAGCAGGAACATGCGGCTCAATTGACGCCACGTGTGATCCCCCCACAGCTGGCTACGGGAGTAATGGCCTCATTTAATGCTCTGACACGACTCGACGGCTGCGACGTCTCTGACATAAAGCGTCATAATGACTCTGCCATAATGACAGACTCCTCGGGGAAAGAAGACAATCTCTGACCCGATCTGTCAGAAATCCTAGATTGCCATGTGGCAAAAGTCTCATGCGGCTCGGGTAGAGAACAGCTTCATGCGGCTCAGCGAGGAATCACTCTAATATGATTAACAGGAATCCGCCATATGCGGTCCACCCATAACCCGGTCTATGCGGCTCAATACCATGTTAACTCAGGCGGCCCACAGAAACTATGCATATGCGGCTCATGGAGGGTTCGTCCCCTGCGGCTCGCAGAGACTACGCATATGCGGCTCACGGAAAGGTCGTCCCCTGCGGCTCGATGAGGCATTGACTCATGCGGCTCATGAAGAGTATCTCCCTGCGGTTCAAGTGTTGGCCATCCTATGCGGCCCTGGCAGGACCTTCAATTAAAACACGTGGCATTGAAGATTCAACCGAATCCCAACAAGAATATTTGACACCATTATCATAATTGCCGAGATCAGGGCATATCATTTATCATCAAGCCAATAGGACACGTGGCGAGCAATCAAATATTGGCATAATCAATCACGAGGATTTAAAGCAGTCAGCATTAACTGCTCATGAGATTTGGTGCTATCAGCATTAGTGGCCGAGATTCATTATGATCAGGATCAATGGCTCAGATAGAATGAAGGAAGCGCCGACATTCCAAACAGATAATCATCAGCAAACCCTAATGATCACACCCCACTCCTATAAATAGCCAGCATCCTTCCCATGCAAAAAAAAGAGGAGAGAGAGAGAGGTCGACAACAAAAGAATAAAAAAAATAAGAAGAGAGAGATCTACACAGAGAGAGCTCCCCCCTTTCTTCTTGATACTTACAGAGAGAGAGAAGCCAGGAGAGCCACCCGAGGAGAGTAAGAAGAGCCTTTCTTCGTCAACGCCAAGCAGATCTTCCTCGAGCCAAGGCTGCATACTGATCGTCCAAGGAGTAAGGCAGAGCGGCCGTCGCTTTCCCGAGCCTCTATCGTCACCCTCCAGAATCAAAAATAAACAATCGTACTTAGTCTGCTGTACCTAGGTTTTCGTCCCTAGGCTTTCTTTGTACGAGCGAGTTTGTATTATGAGTCTAAGTTCAGTCCTCCGATAATTGTTCAGTTCTTTTGCAATCAATGGCAAACACGATGGTGACTCTGCTGGGGACTAACTTCTCCACGGCTGAGGAGTTGGTGACGCAATCGGATACAGCCAAACTTGGCTCCACACAACAGAAGATGGTCGTCCGCTTCGACCAACAGGCGTTCGAAGAGATGCTCTCTGAAGGCAACGCTGGCCCGGTCCAGAAATGCACCCGCACCACGAAGGCTCGCAAAGAGTGGAGGCCAAAGTCATTTGCTCCTCCCCAAGCCCTCGATGGGATACCCTCGGTCGCTCAAGACGGCGAGAAAGATTCTTCTGCGGCCCCACTTCAGATCGCAGACACCTCTGCTGCCCCCAAGTCCGGCAGAAGAAAACACTATGATGCTGGACTTGCAGGGGCAAAGAGGGTCTCTGCTCAACCTGAACCGCAGAAGGGTATTAGCCGCAGAAAGAAAATCCATGCGGCCACAACCGTCAACCACACAAAGAAAACTTATGCGGCCACTGCTGTCAGCCGCATAACTTATGCAGCTACAGTTCCCAACCGCATGGATGAGATTCATGCGGCTAGTAAAGTCAACCGCTTGCAGAAAACCCATGCGGCCACAGATGCCAACCGCATGCGGACAGCCTGCACGGCCGTGACTCCTAACCGCATAAGAACTCGTCCCACAACAGAAGACAGTCGCATGCAGATAGCCTGCACGGCACCCAACGCTAGCCGCATAGCGTCTCTACCACGCTTCTCTCGATCAGTTTTCGACCGACTCTCATGCGGTCCTAACTCTGATCACTCGCTGGATGAGAATCCAGACTCTGTGATACCTAATGTGGACTCTTCCTATTACGCACCCACAAGTGCTAAAAAGAAAAGTCTAGGGCAGCGGGGACTCATCAAGTCCAGACAGCTGCCCCAACCTCTGACTATCGGGGCGTCCCGCTGAGTATCACGCGGGCCTCTGACGGGAAGTTGTATAAAACCACTCGACTCCAGCCCCCGGCGGCAAACGGACAACGTGGTTCCTCTGACCTGCGTGAAGCTATCCTCCACAAACGCAAGGAAAGAGAAGGAGCCTCAGCGTGCAGAGAGTCCTCACAGGGACGTCACTGCACCCAGATTATCGTCAACTGCTGTTGCAACAACACGGCAGTAACAGAAGACCACGCTCCGTCTTCCAAAGATACAACATCCGAGCTCGGAAGACGAGGCACCTCCCGTTGCATCCTGCAATTTCGCGCGGAAAGTCCCCGTGGAGGGAGAGGG
>JANAVB010027598.1:19805979-19818479 GCA_029216955.1 Iris pallida
ATATTATATATATATATAATATATATATATTATATATATATATATATATATAATATATATATATATAGATATATTATATATATATATATATATAAGATGGGAGCCACTCGGGCTTCTCTGGTGAGAGCCCGGGTTCGGACCGCCACACCCCCTCCTCCTTGTGGGCGGGTGGCCGGAGGGTCTTCCCTCCTGGCTGCGGCCCCGGCCTCCTCCCCTCTTCCACTCCCTCTCTCTCGGCGGCCCCCTCTCGGCCCGCCACTTGACCTCCCTTGTTGGTCATCCGTAGCCCTGTGGATCCCCCCTCCTCAAGGGATTCCCACCTTCCCTCGCCGGCGCTCCCCCGCCGTTCCGCCCTCCCCGGCGCCGTCGTCGTCCCAGACGTCAGCGACGATCTAGGGCCAGACGCTGACAGATCGACCCTCCTCCTCCGCCACCCTTGCTCCCCTCCGTCCCCTTCCTCCTCCTCGGCCGTCCTCGGAGCAGCGTTCTGGCCCGCCTTGCCTGCCTCCTCCGCCCTTCCTCCGCCGAGTCGGCCCCCGCCCCTCCGTCCCCCCACCATTCCCTCCCGGGCCCCCCTTCCCTCGCAGCGCCTCCTCCCGCATTCTGGTGGCCTCTCCCCTCCTGGCCTGCGTCCCTCTCGTGGGCCCCCCACTGACGAGGCCGCCCTCCGGCTGCTCCCCAGCCTATGCCTCAGCTCCCAAGGCTTTCCTCTCCCTCTCCCATCTACTGCGGATGCCCCTCCCCCCCGGCTAGCCCTCCCCCCTCTTCCTAGCTTCCGCTCCTTTCTTCCGGCATCGGCAGCCTCGACCGCCTCCCAAGCGAGTTGGGCCCCTCCTCCTCCGGCTCTCGGCGCCCCCAGCGGCGTCCATCCCGCCACCCGCCGCCAGGGCATGCCCCTGCCCGTGGTGCACTCTGCCCCCGACCTCCACGCCGTCTTCCCTGCTCCCTTCGTGTGGCCGGCGCCCCCATCTAGGCCCCGGACCTCCTTCCCCTCTAAATCCGGTGAGGTCCTGCCCGCGCCCCTCTCCCGGTGCAGGACTCCCTTCGCCTCCGTCCCTCCTCGCCTCCTCCCGACGACAGGATGCCTCCCCCGCCGCGGCCCTAGCTCTCGCCGTGGTTTCAGCCCCCGTAGTGTTCCCTCCCTCTCCGGATGAGCGTCGCGGTTGGCTGCTCGCCCCTCGTGGAGCGCGTCCCCCTCCGTGAGCCCCTCTCCGGGCCTCTTCGGCCGCAGCGCACCCCTCTTCGATCTGGCCCCCGCCGGGCACCGACCGCACTCTGCGGACTCCCCCCTATTGATGCACGGCGTGGTCGCCCCTTTTCGGCTCACAGCCTCCCCGGAGTGGCCGCCTCCCACCACGGCCTCGTGCTCGCCTGCCCCGAGGCACCCACTCGGGCTTCGCCCCCCTCGGGCTTCGTGTCGCCAGCTCAGGCCCCACGTCGCCTCAGTCCCCGTCTCGCTTCCCCGCCGTGGCCCTACGTCTCGGGCCGCCTTCCCGGCGGACCCGAGCATCTCCTCCTCTCTCCACCTAGGGCTGATTGCCGGGACCTCCCCGCTCCTCCGCCTGGGATGCCCTTCCCCTTCGCCGTCCTCCAGCCTTAGCTCTCTCCTCCGTCTCCTTCGCCGTGGCCTCATCGCGGCGGTGCGTCGACCCCCCTCCTTCGTTGCGTGGCCCCCTCGGGAAGCGCGCCTCATGGGACGCGTGGCTTCCTTCGGGCCCCGCGTTGAGCAGACCGACCCCACGTCCCGCGCGTGGACCGACTCCCCCCCTGGGGCTTCGAGCCCACCCTTTTCCACCCGTTGTTTTTTGAAATTTCGAATTTTCTCGAAATTTTTTTAGGTTTCCCTCCTGTTGCTCTGATGGAATGGGCCCTTTTTGTGTAGGCCTAGTCCACGCTTGTATGTCTTTCCTGTCTTTTAATAATAGTCTTCTTTATATATATATATTATATATATATATATATTTTTTATATATATATATATATATATATATTATATAATATATATATATATATATATTATAAAATTTATATATATATTATATAATATATATATATAATATATATATATATATTATATATGCTATTGGATGGTGTAAATATACTATTGTGATTGTGGGTTGTGTTTGTGACCATAGGAGTATTGGGACAGATTAGTATCGACCCAATGACCCTAGTTTTGTCGAGTTGACCGACAAGTTGACCAAGTTGACAAAAGTCAACCTTGGGTCAAACTTGTTCCAAATCGACTCAAACGAACTTCAAATGACCTTAGAAACTTGTGTGGCCTAAAAAAGTAAACGTACTATTTGACTTATAGTTGACCAGGTTTGACCAGGTTTGACCCTGTTGACCAAGGGTTGACTTTGACGTAGGAGAACCTAGAATCATATAGAATTGCATTGGCATTCCTTATGATATTTTAGACCTTGTTGTGACTTGTGGTTGCTCTAAATAGGTTTACACTCCAGTTCAGTTACACATCCTCATCAGCAGCTCGGATTGTCAGGCGAGTACATTCTCTAACCGTTTCATTCTTGCTTGGACATATTTACTTGTTATAGACTAGTTTACTTGTTGCTGTCATGATTATAAGAATTATTACTAGGATCTCTTCATGCGATGTTATCCCCTCGGATACATCGGGTATATTGCTCATGTACTTTATCATGTACATCGTCTACTCATTCTATTCATACTTATTCATGTATACTCATGTGACATTCATGTATCTCATGATCATGTGAGCCTTCATGTATAACCCAGTGTGCTTGTGGACTAGCTATCCATGTGACCTCTACTTTCATGTGCAACATAACCTGGACAGATCCTTGTGTACTGATTAGGGCAGGGGGAGTATTATTTTTGGTTATGTCATCTACACCATTTCATGTATAACTCCAAACTAGATTTAAGTCATGTATAACCTAAGCCTGTTTACATACCAAACATGTGCTCTGAATCATGTAGTTAGCTCAGTTTTTTGTCTATATCATGTACTATTTTCATTATATCTGTTTCTCTTTTACAGTCTCTCACTATTTTTTTACAACAGTTCATATATTATTCTATAGCTTCTTTATATTTTTTTTTTATGTTATGAACTGTGTGAGAGATATGTATTCGTTCCTGTCCTGACTGGACCGTTAAAAATATTACAGATGATGAGGATTGCTGCGACACTTACTATGGAGCAGGCCTAGTTGACACAGGTGACCTGGACCCTCAGCAGGATCCAGTAGTCGCTTAGGACTTGCCATGAGTTAGATTAGACTGATATTATTATCTAGTTATGAGACTTTTTTAGTGTATTAAGATTTATTATGGTTTGGTTTACACCGGGATTATTATTCATTTTGAGACCTCTGTTGTGATTATCTTTCTTTTATTCCATCTTAGTTATTGTGATTGAGTTGTACCATATATATCATTCTCCAATTAGAGCATATTCTAGATTATGATTTATTGGACCTAGGACATCGTTCTACCGTCGACACTGTTACGTAGGCTGGACGTACTCACATCTCGTGCCCTTACACCGGATGCGGTCGTGACACATTTTTAGTGGTAGCCATGCAGGTACAATCACAACTAGTATTTCGTAGTGGCACTACAGCCTGCAGTAGGACATAGGATATAGTTTTGTGGTACTCAATCACATTAGGAAAACTTAGATCCAATACTTGCCATCTAAATTCTTATTGATTAAATGCTTTCCTTTGAATAATAAACTGTCCTCCTTTGATTTTTTGCTTCATTCTTAGTAATTACTTCTTGTTTTGATCTGTCTTCAGGATGGTTATGGAGACGATCTCATCGCTTCGGTCCATGCAGGTCCAGATTCGCATTAATGCGATGTCGTGGTAGTTCAACGACTTAGTTGTACTACTACGAGCCTGCTATAGAGTATAGGAAGTAAAGTGTTAGAATGAGAGGATACTCGATCACTGTTAGGATTCCTTGAGAGATTCCTAGGACACCCTTGAGAATCTTATTTTAACTTCGAATTGAAATCTTTTCCTTTAATTTGATTCACCCATTACTCCTTATCATTGAATTTGATTTTGATGGATTCATTATTGGATTTTGAATCTTGATGATTAGTTGTTAACTTTGAGTTTGTATTTAAATGTCTATATATCTATATTTATATTTATATTTATATTTATCTTTATTTTATTTTGAATTTATGGTATAACCTGATAACATACTTGATAAGGACAATGAGAAAGGTATATGTCTACTTTAATTGTGGAGTTATGATTTATCGCAGTCATATTGGCTAGCATGACAAGGATGTAGAGCCTGATTTAGATATACTTATCCTAGTTATGGAATCTAAATTTTCTTGCAGCCATACCGGTTGGCGTGGTAAGAATTCTAAATAACATGATTATAGGGTGTATACCTTAGTCACGGACTCTATTGTTTATTGTAGCTATGCTTACTGGCGTGACAAAATTCTAGCAACATGATTTCAGGAAGATGTGTATGGTTATCAGATATCTCAAAATTTGTTCATTCCTTTGAACAGATGAGCAGAGAAGGTTTTATCATTATTTCTTGCATTCCCATTTTTTTATCTTAGTTAACTCTGTCTCAATTACATCAATTACCCATCTCGTATCTAATTCTGTCATCTATACTTTGAAACCATTTGAATCTCCATACCTTTTACCTTGGAAGGTCGAGGAAGTGACGTAAATCATCTAGCTCGAAAACGTAATTTGTTATCTCATGATAAGCTAGGTAGGGATATAAAATGTTGGTCTTTGATATAGAATTTTGAGATAGAGATGTGGTAAAAAGTGAGATTGAAATCAAGAGATTATATTATCAATCTAGGAATGATCACGCACAGAGAAATATTTAGATGTAGATAATAGATGCATTTTCTAGCCGGCGAGGATATTCGAGGTCGACATAGTTGGGACTTGGATAAATTTTGGTTATTGATTCTTGAGACATTTACTGTCACGACCCGCTCCGAGTAATCGGACATGAGTCGGACACGCTAGCCTTCATCGTTGGACACGATGAAGTAAGCTGTACCAATCTAGGGAAATCTAACCAATAATCATGACAAGTACAAATCACAGCATCTATAAACGTATCACAGAATCAAAGTAAAGTACAAGTCTACAAGTTATTACATTCATCTAGCTAAAATAAGTCTGATAGCCTCAATACAAGGAAAATATAGAAACTATTAAGGTAAAGCTCTAGGCTTCTGCAGTCTTAAGTCAAGAGCAACTCCGCTGGCTCTACCTCTACTGGCTCTCGGCCATAATATGTATCATACAGAGCCTCCAACTCACCTACAACATATCCTAGTCAGGAGCGGAGCAAAGTACAGTTCTAGGTAATGAACAAGAACATGATATGGAAAATAAGTACAGGGTACATGAATAAAATACAAGAAATGAACATGAAAGTACAGGAAAGTAGGTACTGGAGATAAAGTACAGGAACTACAGTACAAGAATGTAAAGTACAGAAAATGTAATATACAGGAATGAAACTATAATCCTGAAGTACAAGTCATGATAAGTGTACCATGTTTGAAATACAAATAGCCTATGTGACCGGCTGCGGTGAGTACAGGAGCATGTACAGGAGTACATGAATATGGTACGGCTTAGGGCCCGCATGTACGATTTGAGACCTAAGCTATCTACATAATATAGTAACCGGGGTTTGGTCACATAGCTAGTGTATTTCCTCCACGACACAAGTAAGTACAAGGACAAGATAGTACAGGAGTACAGGTTATCGTGTCATGACATGTCACAAGGAGAGTACAAGATATGTAAATGTACAAAATCATAAAAAGTACTTGCCTTGCTCCGGGAAAATATGAGTAAAGTATAGAGCTGGATGTCCTCCTGTTTATTTAAAAGGTACAAGTTGGTTACCAACTAACAAATTCCATTTTAGTTTATCATGTAAATTCTAAACATAGGCTAACTATAGAACTTATAATGATGTACTAACTAACTATACACCATTTCCAACTAGTTTATAGGATAGACAATAGATTAAATAGTATAATATATATAATATATTATATACATATATACAAATAGATTAAATAGTATACCTAAAATATTTGTACATAATCATTGTGATACTATGGCTGCCATTTGTACATTTGTTTATGCTAAAAGAAATTATAATAACTAGCATTGTTTTATAAACATTTCTTTGGAAAATAACTAGACTACACATTTGGAATAAATAATAGAAATTTTCTTTAGCTGTTTCCTCTAATCTTAGGTCGAAACCAGTTGTATAACTAATAGAAAAACATTTGAAAAATTTTGCAATCTCAGATTATTTAACATGTTTGGGTTACTAGGCAGCTATAACCCAATAAATCAAAATACTGAAAACACAAGGAAAATCAAAGAATTCAAGATGCAGGAATATAGCATTCTTCCATGGCCTGCATCCTAACCATCCTGTACTTGACACCCCAAACTCAACTGCTACCAATCAACACCACACACACTGAACACATACATAAATATACACAAACTAATAGAAATATTAGCCTACAAGAATTTATACAAGGCTTTACATAAAATAAGAACTAGTAAATGATCCCCTCCCAGATCAGCTAACTGCTACTGCTGCACCCGACGTCTTCGTAACAGACACGAACACAGGCCGCCCGACACAGCTAATAGGAAACGAACAGTCCTAATGATTGAACGATCACGAACCCGAACAGCCATGCACACACGGACTCTACAAATCCGGGACACACACACACAAAATCATAGTGACCACCCTATAGTAATTGAGTTATACAGATTACCTGAAGAATTTACCAAAACTGGGAACTCAATCTGATGGGTCAGACACTATTTCTCGAGTCCAAATATGACCTCTGCGAATCTCGAAGTCAATCTATTCCCTGGTGTGGACATTACACCAAACAGTGATCAAAAATGCGTTAAATATCTGTATCTCTCTGTTATCTCAAAACCAAGGTTGCAGGAAATAAATTCGAAAGTTCTACTAACCCGACCACATCTAGTCCAGGATTCAAAATGAATCAATCATACTTAGAAAAACCAATTCACAACCGATTACTAGAAAACTCAATCCAATTCAAAATCTAAGGAAAGCAAAGTCAAGAATAAGGACAGCTTACCTAAACCAAATCCATCGATCTACTCGGTCTCAGAGTTGATCTATCCGACTAAATATCCGAACCTGAATTAAGCAAAGAATTTGCAGATCAAAAATATTGGCGTGTCAAATTACTAATTCGATTCATCATAGTAAAACTCGATCATAACTTAGATCAAGGATTCACTCACCGGAGTCTCGAGTTGAAAATCGAGTAAACGCGAACTCGTGATCGATGAAAATGTCAGTGATCTTCAAAAATAGATCAATCCCGCTCGATCTGAAATTTAGATCAAGAAATAATTGAATGGCTCGATTTCAAAAAGGAAATGGAAGGACAGAAGAACAACCGACTCACCGTTCCCTAAGTCGTCGAGAAGAAGATCGACGAAGGTCTGCTCCTGCTGTCGGTCGAAAAAATGATGCTGCACTTCAAAGGATGATCGTCAGTCCCGTAGTCACCGCTCCCATCGTCCGCCGTCTGCCATCGCCGTTCTCGTCAGAGCTGTCGCCGCTCTCGCCGAAGTCGGATTTAGGGCTGAGCTCAGGAATTGGGGAAGAGCTCTCGGGAAGAGGAGTAAAAATGAGACTGACCCCATTTCTCTTTCCACTCGGTTATAGAAAAAGAAAGGACCTTTTGCACAAAACCCCTCTGCTATAACTCGATTTTATACAAGCCCCTCTGGTTTTGGAACATTTATACTATAGCCCCCCCGCTCTAAGCATATTTACACAATAGCTTCCCCCTCTAGGAATATTTACAAAAAAACCCCTTTCCTTTCTATAATTTAAACTGAATATAGAAATTCAGTTAGAAAGAGTGGGCCCAAGTTTTTTATAACAAACTTTCAAAATTTAAAATTTCCTGCTCCTAATTAATTCCCTCCAAAAGTATAAATCACCATATTTTATTATTTAAAACGAAACTTATTATTTGAAACTTTTAATCAACAACTATTATTATTTGAAATGATTTAAAAAATCAAATTTATATTTCTCAAAATAGGGAGTGGAGTTACAAATCTCCTCCCCTTAAAATAATTTCGTCCTGAAAATTCGAGAGACAACAAAACAATATCACAAAAATTTGTTTCAACACAAGTCATTTATTGAATTTAAAATTTTTGAAAATAAGAATACAATCAAGCAAACAAACTAGGATAGCGCTCTTGCATCTCGTCCTCGCACTCCATGTGGACTCTCCCGGAGAGTGATGTCTCCACATGACCCAAACAAGTGGAATAGTCTGATTTCGCAGTTGCTTCTCCCTCCTATCAAGGATCTCACTGGTTGCTCCTCGAAGGTCAAGCTTGGACCCACCTCTACCTCTGAATATTCCACCACATGGCTCGGATCTGGAATACAACGTCGAAGCTGAGATATGTAAAAAATGTCATGCACTCCCTCCAAGCTAACTGGAAGCGCTAGTCGATACGCCACCTCGCCAATCCGCACCGTCACGTCGAAAGGTCCGATGTACCTCGGATTGAGCTTCCGCCTCTGCCGAAACGAATGATGCTTCTGTTCGGCGAGATCTTCAAGAATACTCTATCTCCAATAGTGAACTCCAGTGGTCGTCTGCTGCTGTCCGCCCAGTGCTTCTGCCGATCCCATGACGCTCTGAGCCTTGAGACCAAGTACACACAAGAAGTTTGAGATATCACGCTTTATAAGGATCGAGGATCAAATAGTCATGAAGTGAATGAATTTCAATTACAACTTAGAGGATAAGTCGTGAGGGCACTATCTTCCGGGCATGATTGAAAGTCTAGCACGATAGGAGAATCACTGTTAGATAGGTATGATCAGATCAAGTTTAGACAAACATGATTAAAATATAGATTTGTTAAAATCTGATGAATGGAATCTAAGTCTAGGAAGTCAAATGATCCGACAATAAAATGTAGGAAGAGAATTTACAACAGTCGATTTGAGAAATCAGATAGAACTACCAAGAAGTATTAGTATCAAATCAAGGAAAACGTACAAGGATTTGCGACTTTTAAAATAAATAATCATACGAAAAGAAATATAGTCTCTAGGTGTCCAAAAACGTATAGCCATTTGAAATTACTGTACTTAGAATCCTGCCTTGCCAGTGTACATCTGGCTGCAGCGAACATTCATTCCATGACTCAAACAACGATAGTTACCGAATACTCTATCAACTTTATCAATTCAAACAAGTGTTAACGAAACAACTAAAGAGATCAAATATGAAAGTTTTTAGACAAAGTCTCGATAATACTCGAAAACTAACAAATATCTGAAATTATTTCAACCTAAAGTTCCTGGCTCGCCAGTGCGCTGCTGGCTGTAGTGAACCCTTAGTCTCCATAATCCAGATAATGGTTGCAGTGTGCAACTGCCACACCCTAGTAGGTCATCGACAAGTCTCTCGACCTTATCCATAGGAATTTCAAAAAGAATTCAAGGAATTCAAAATGGGTTCTCATAGTCCAAGTCACAATATATTATCTGCCTGTTAGAATACAAGGGTTTATTAGGTACTAAGAACAGCAACGGATCCAATCAAGGAATAGTGAGTACAAAGGCAATAAGGAAATTTTCGAACCTCAACAGTGAGTAAAGTTTCAAATGGTAACCGAAATCTCAATAAAAGCTGGAATGGTAACAAGATTCTATATGTGGGACGTTATCACAAATAACAGAGTCTCTAAGGATGAACAGAAGCAAAGTATCAGATAGGAGAAAATTTTAAAATAAGGAATAAATCTCATATCGAAAACAAGTTTCAATAAAATTTTGAATAACAATAAATCTTGATCAAATCCTGAATAGGAAACGAAATCTCCAGTAGGGTAAACAATCAAAAAATAGAAAATCAAGTATCAACAAAGTCGTGAATAAGAAACAAAATCTCGAATAGAAATTTCAACGAGGAAACAAGGAATTGTATAGTGACTAGAAAACAGTTCCAATAGGAAACAAGATTTTGGATCGTAAATATGAAACAAACAATCTCAATAGTAAACAAAGTCGTAACAGAGGCGAGTTCCGAATAAAGTCAAAATAGGAAATAGAATTTCAAACAAGCATCAATAGAAGCGAAGGTTCAAACACGGTTTCAGAATGATATTTCAAGTAGGAATAAATTTCGAATAATACAAATTTGATTAGCGAACAGAATACCAATAATTAGGAACAAGTATCCCGAAAACAATAAATCTTGGATAGGAGACAAGGTCGAAACAAGTAGTAACAACAACTCTCGAATAGAAAATCAAAATCATCAAAGGAAATAGGCAAACAGTATCGAGTAGTGGATTTCAAACAATATCGAATTGTGGATTTGAAACATGTTTACTGAATAGGAATATATCGAAATAAGTTTCGAATATCATCCCAAGTTTCAAAAATAAAACGAGAAGTTGCAAGAAATGATCTAAGTGCTAAGAGAAATTTTAAGGGAAGACTGGATTACGAATCAAGATATATGGTTTTTTCAACCATGCAAAAAAATCTTCTGTCTTCAGTCTATCTTCAGTATTCCTCCGGGACGAAAATCTCTCCAACCTTCTTCAACTGTCTGACGTAGACTGGTCCCTGCGGTAATGCTCCATGTGATTGCGAATCTAGAGAGGTGGGTTCCCTTGCTGTTGTCCCAATGCTCCTCGTGCTTGTCCTTGGAAGTGCGATCAACAGTCTCAGGCAATCCTTGACTTGATGGGCAGGCGATTCGTAGTACAAGCATAGCCTCCGTCTTTTGCGGCACTCTTCATAGTGGTGTCATGAGAGGTGGCAGAACTGCAAATGATCGTCGACTAGATCTAAATTGAATCTACGCTAGGTTGAATAAGCACTGTCTGAGTGTGGCGATGCTTTACGGATCCATATGTTATCGTTTTCGTCATAAGTCTTTATGTCTCTATAGAATTTTAGCTCTCCATCTCGTCTACTGTCCGTGCTACGTTCAAGATCTGCTGACTGGTGGCTCCAATCTTCAGAGAGTCAGGTCCTCAGAGACTTTGATGATCTTCAGAAGAGGCGGCTTCAGGTTCTCGATCTGATTCTTGGTGAAGAATGTGCTCGGCGTCGGGGAAATCCAAAGATCTGAGAGTCTAGAAATCAAAAGTCCTTCTTGGCTCGGAGAGTGCATCCACTCTGTCTTAAAAAAGGATGGCATGCTTCCTCTGGGTTTCAAAGAACTTTTCGAACATCTCCATCAACTGCATACTACCCATGGGGATAGTAGGTGGTAGAAGGTAGTGGAAGCTCGAAGCATCAAATGCAGATGAATCGACGGTTCCTATATTTTGTGTCTGAATCATCTGAAAAACAAAATTGTTAAATGTCCTAAACCTAGAAACAACAAGTGTTTAATATCCATATACCCATGTACCCGATTTCCTATGCTGTGATCAAGTTTCTCTAGTTTAATCAAGTCTCCAATGGTACGCTAAGACCTAGGTACCATTAGGATAGACCTGCATGGGCCACCACTAAAATTTACCTTAAGGCTATGATGTTAAATTTGGGGACTTAGTAATGGAGAAGAGATTTTAACAGTATTCGATGGAATACGAAATTGAATAGATATTGCAAAAAAATGGCTAAACAGAAAGAACACAAGGATTTTTGAGTTATAGAAATATAGAGATTTTTGAGAAAATTTTAAATTTTAAGGAGAATAATATTTAGGGTGTACGTTGAAGGAAATATGAATATTGATTTTAATGGAGAATACGTTTTGTAAGGCCTAGTAGTTTCAGATCGAATAACACGAAGAGCGTAATTTGAACAAGTTCAAGGATTTCATAAAAATTGATTTAGAGGTTTCGGATCTAATTTAGACAGTGGAATAATTTGGATTTAAAAGATAATTAAGTGGTTAGTATTGAATGCTAATAAATAAAAGGGTATGCTTCATGTGTATATTTTGGAATTTAGAAATTGAGCCTATGATGATCATGACAAGGTCCAATCTTCATAACAAAATAGTATAAATTCTTGGTGGTAGTCTTATAAGGTTGATTTTCATATTTGGACTTATGAGATAGATATATTGATAAGATGAGTAGATAAGCTTGATGGTATCAAAGATAGATGATTAACTTGACTTCCCTATAAACATTGTCTTCTGTTTTCTCTATCGAAAGAGGGAATTGACTTATACCATCCTTGAATTATTCTTAAAAGTTTTCAATATCATTGAATCCTAACTCCATTGATCACGACCAATCGACTTTGGTCATCTTTTCTTATCATATTAATATCCTGGGTCGTACTCAATTGAATTAAATTTAATTGTGACCTAGATCTCCATCCTTGGATGCTCGTGCTCAGACTTCGATGACCTTGTTCCCCATCTTGACCAAATTGATTTATCCAGAGATTGATCACTT